>OMKK01002782.1:7741-22537 GCA_900302305.1 Polymixia japonica | reverse complement strand
ATATATATATATATATATATATATATATATATATGTTATATTTTTAACTTTAACAAAAATGTCAATTTTCTCTTTTAAACATGATTGTTTTTTCAAAAATAATCTGAACTGTTGTAGTTTTTTCCCCCAAATACAAATTAATTATTTTTGTTCTGTAATCAGATTATTATAATTCAGTCACATTAACAATACTCCCCAAACCTGTCCATTTAGTCCCATGTATTATACAATTGTTTGTAAATAATTCAATTTTTAAAATAAGTTGTTTTTCCCCCCACTTAATTACTAGGTAAGTCCCACTGTAGGGCTGTAAAATAAGTCATTACTGCAATGGCAGGCTAAGTCTCAATGTTGAAAAACACAACCGTCAAAGCATAATCTAGTCAGGTTAAAGATTAAAAAAAAAGGTTCAAAATTTTAAATTTAAAAATGCTGTAAATCAATGGGAGCCTAAGCTAACTGAAGTAAAAATGACTTATTGTTTTCTTGTTTTAAACATGGCACACATTTACTTTTAAACCAAATAAAAAATATTTTAATTGCATAACCAATGCTGCATAAACTGAATATCTTTGTAGGATAAAATAAAATCATCTATCAGCCGACATCAAATTCAGTACAATAACCACAAAATATATTAAAAACTACCATTTGAAAAAATAAAAGGGCAAAAATGTTCTTTCATAATGTGATAAGCTGTGTCAAATACTGAACTGAGACATAAAATCCAGAGAAACCCTGTCTTGAAAATGACAATGTGGAATTTATAGAGTGGTGTGTAGACCCTGCAGTGGTTCCTTGTTCCCAGTCAACAGCCAGACACACATCTATGTTAGCACAATCAGCCTCAAAGGGTCCCTACCATTTTGAAACTCAAACTGTGTTTTGTTCACTTCCACTGTCTCGTCCATTCACGGTCAAATAAAAGTCAACTCGTTGCCATTGGTATGGTGATGTTGCATGGATTTACTTTTTTGTTTACACAAACAAAGCTTTGTAATTGAAATCTACAAGCAGCACCGCAAGGTTCTCCTGCCAAAGAGTATCCCTTCAGTGGAGGTAGATGAAAGCTCTACAGGCTTAAAAAAAAAAAAAAAGAAAAAAAAGGGGGAGGGGGTACAAATTACTAATGCTGTATGCTCCAGGTTGATGCAGAAATAAGCCTAATTGTGATTATCCCCATACTGCTTACAAGGGTTGGGTGGTCCCAAGTCTTCATGTGAGGAAACACTGTGGCATCTGGGTGGCGGTGGTGAAGACTTGAGGCAGCGAGTGACAGAGGGAATCATGCAGGTCCATGTGCACGAGGGGATAAAGGTCGGTATGGTGTTAAGGCTAGACCGAGACATACAGATGCCAGCCTTACGTCTGGTGTATCTCGTGAAACATCAACTCACGTGGGATACGAGTCTCTGGACCGTAGAGCTTACAGGCTCGCCGCTCAAAGGCAGCAACGTTCTGCTTGACGACCTCATCGAAGAACACGGTGGCTAATTGGGAGTGCAGCAAAGAACGGAACTCAAAGGAGATCTGTTTATGATATAACAGGACAGAAAGTATCCCATTTAGTTTATGGCAGATAGAAAACATGAGTCATGAAATATGGCAGCAAACGACATGGGAAAGAACCTTACTAAATAAAGTGATACAAAAAGGGGCAAAGACAGTAGATAACACATGGAGTAGGCAAAGAACAGTTAGTGTAGGCTACTTACAGAAAAGTCTACTGTACAGGTGCGAGGATAGCCAGGAATGCCGGGACTGAAGCGCCATATCGTCTCCAGGTGATTGAAAAGCTTTCCGTCTGTGCAGACTGCCTAAAACCACCCAAACAAGAAACTCTTACGACTGTGCTAACAAACAGTGAACATCAGATATCTTATTCATCATTTGTGGGACTGGCAAACCTAGTAAAGCTCGTGGCACCTACTTTGACTAGATGTGGCCGGACGCTAGTGATCATAGACGTGTATCTCTCTACCACTGGCGGGAAGCCCACTTCAAGCTGGGCTTTGCAGTGGCCTGCTCTTTTCATGATGGTCTGGGACTTCTTACACCAGGGAACAAAGTGCTTATAGTCATCCACGTTGGCCACCACTTCGTACATCTCCAGCATGGAGTACCTAAGGCAGCCAACAAAGCAAAGAAAGGTAGAAAATAATACTCATTACTAAAAAAACAAAAGAAAAGATATGCACTGCTAAAATAGATTTCAGAGACAGGGTTGCTATTGGCCTGCACTGGTAATTACCCAAGTATCCTACGCTCTGAATACTCCTTCCTTTTGTTGGTGAAGCTGATGAAGCTTCTACTTTGAGGAACGGCCGTCATCGTGTCCCAGTCCTGAAGGCAAAGCACTCTGGGAGTTCTCGTCATCAGAATGCCGCATGATGACAAATGTCTAAAAGTTAAGAGGAAAGGCCCCATCAGCCACATTCTGGAATGAGTTCAAATTGTTGACAGATACCCCCATAACAAAGAATGACCCATTTACAATCCAGCTCCCCATCACCAAATTCAATGGGGGTAGATAACATACTGGTCCAGTAGTGGATGGAAGGTCCCTGATCTGTTTTTGAACATGCTGGTATTTTCTGAGTTGGGCCTCTTGAATGGAAAAAGCTATGTAATGTGACACCCAGTTAGGCTTGTTGCACCACTCAGTAGATGTGTTCTCCATTAAGTACCCTGTGAAAGCTGTCAAACTGTAATGATCGCTACCAAACAAGTCTGATGAGAAACAAGCATACCTGTCTGCTACTTCACTCTTAATTCTCCAGCCATTATCAACAATGGCATCACAACATCAAAATGAAAGTAAAACATATCACGGGAGAACACCAGCATCACGTCAGCATTGTGCCATCTTAACTAGTCGTGTCTACTCCACTTCAACCACAGAAAACACATTGACACCATTACCTTTAACGTTTATTGTAGTATCAGATGCCACACGCATAAACTGTAATGGCCGCATCGTCGGGCTCACCTGATGTTTTGTCGCAGACGGTCTCTTGACCCCGCTGTGCGACAGGACCCAGTCGAGCCGACGGTGGCAATCTCCAGAAACTCGCTGAATGTCCGAACACCCATCGGTAGCCGTCGGACACTGGCCGAGACTGCCATGAAATCAGCGAGTGACCGAGTTCAGTCCCGGGAGATCCTTAGTCCAGCAAGTTGTGACCGGTCGGGTCCGGGGACTGGCTAACGTTACGGGGCTGCTAGGCGCTAGTCAAAATCAGCTGTTTGTGTTGGGTCGGGCATAGGACGGATTCGTTCGATCCTTCGGTCAGAGCTTTCCAACCTAACTACGTAACGTTAGTTGGTGTACGTTAGCTGACGATCTTAACTTTACTTTAGTTTCACAATCGTCGCTGTCCTCACCTTCCCCCAGTGTTGCGTTTAGTTTATCAACGCAACTGATAGCTAGCTCACGTTAGCTAGATTTTATAACGAGTCCGAAGGGCCGCGTCCCCCTATTTTGCAGAAACGCTCCTATCACTCCATGACTGCAGCCTCCAAACTCACTACAAATGCATGACGCTATATTTCTTCTTTGATATTGTCATATAACACCAGGTCAAATTCGACCTTCTGTAACCAAATAACACCGGCGTCGCCGAGAGAGGGACAAACTGTTCCTTTCTTCAGAAAGAATACAGGCGAAGCAAGAGACGCCATTTCCGGCTACTTCCGTCTTCTTTTAAAATCATAGGAAAGATTAGACCGTTTATTTTTTCACGGGGGGTCAATGAGATTGTCTCGTATTCGGTCCAATATCTGTTTTTTCTTCGAAGTGCTTATTTGATCTAGCCAAACAGTGTAATGTTTAAGGTATTCGCAAACTATTGGTAGCGGCATGAGACCCAGACACGACTTTAAATTAGTAAAATACTTTTGTTTAGCAGATTATCCTTTTCGCACATGCGTAGTATGGTGCTATATGGCGTCGAATTGATTTTCACGAGGTTACTGCATAAACTAGCCACGGTGTGTATTAGCTATGGCTACCTTGCTAAATTACTCACACGAATATTCATGAACATTTTAATTTTAATAATTGTATGCATGTGCGAGGTGATTCCCTGCCCCATGGTCCACCATTTTGGATCCGCCTTAGCGCACAAGGGTTTCCATAGGCTGAATGGCGTGTGAGCCATCTTAAGATTCTTGTTCTCTTTGGTCTAGCTAAACGTATTCCATGATTCCTGTGGTGAAACGCTGCCTGAAATGCTGCCTCCTATTGTGTTGGAGGGCGAAGTTAGTAACACAAAATTGCCTTGCTGTTTTTTGTTTGTTTGTTTTTTATTAACATACACTGTAAATATATTTTTTTAAAACGATATACATAGGGGTACAATGTAACAAGAAATAATTTAAATAAAAAATATTTAAGGCTTTACAGTAATCTATGGTTTGTTTTACTTCACTGTATTTCAGAACATGCAAAGTTTCAATATAATACCCAATTTCTATTACAATTTTTTGAATGTTTGACTTTTTCCATTTACATTTGTGAATTTTATTTTATTATTATTATTATTTGTCTGTGATGCATATAACATCTAATATAATGTTAAAGCTAGGTATTTACATTAAATACAGGAATTCCTTGCAATAATCTCAAACGACCTGAAGGTATTGCATCAAAAATAATGGCGAATTGCGGGTACCGGGATACCATAGTAAGAAATTCTGTATAGGTATATACAACTGTCCATTTTGATTTAATTATTGCGTTGCCAATAAGATGTAATTTTTAATCCATTTTAATCCATTTTAATCCATCCAAAATCCATTTTATTTTTAAATCGTATATCTTTATTAAGCATCTGTAAGGGGAGAAATTGTGTTTGTGCATAATTAACCAGGCTAATAACACTTGTTTATGGAAGTTAGAAAGCTTCACAGCAAGCTTATTTACATCAGGAATATAACATCACCCACTTTTTCCAGCTTCGCCTGCATTCTGTCTGATAGACGTACCACACGGTGGCGCCATTGCACCGGACCAGTGAGTGGAGCTCAGGCCGCCACGCCTGTAGGCGGATCAGTCAAGTCGTAGCCAGCATCATCACACAAGACATCGGATACGGTCAACAACACTGACAGATCCAGCCCGCAATTCTGTTTGCAATCAGTTATGGGTGTAGTCTGAAAAAGTGGATACAGTAGCGCATCACAATATACCTCGTAGTTTTATCCTCATGAAGGAGCTCCGTCCTGGCTGAGTTTGGGAGATGGGAGTACTCAATATTGCAGACCAGGTGGGTTGAAAGAAAGCGCTCCATATCTGTGTTGTGGCGTAGTCTATTTGCTGGGGAATAACTGCTCTTGTGCGCAGCATATATGTTTTCCCACCACAGTCATTTTTAAATCTTGTAACCAGCTGACAGACGTTGTTTATTTAAATATGGATGTACATAGTGTGCACCGTAGATGTGTTATCTATGGCGATCGACTGTTTTAGTGTTTGACTGCCGTTGCTAATCAGGCTTTGGGCCCTAATGTAGGCCTCATCCAGGGTTCAGTCTATTTCCTGGACAAAAACAAGGAACGCATTTACCATTAGTGAATGCATAAAATACAAACTTGTCGATACTTTATGCCATTTAACAAGTAGCTATCGGTGAAAACATAACCCGTTCAACGATATCGTCGATGTAATAAAATCCGAGCCCTGCTTCGGCGGGCAGTTCATGTACCGCTTGCGTATGTTAACACAGACGTTTCCATATCTGCAGCCTCCACTGGTCCAGGCCATCTTCAATCGTAATGCTGAAGAAGTCCAATTATTATTGCACAAAAAGGAGGATGTCAATGCACTGGTATGTAAAGGAGTGTTTCTACATTGCGATGTATTGGCGAGAGGCCCGTGTTATATTGGTTGAACATGCAAATTAAATGTCACCACTGATTGATCCAGCTTATCTTTATTCAACAGGACCAAGAGCGCCGTACGCCGCTACATGCTGCTGCCTGTGTGGGTGACGTCCATATAATGGACCTCCTCATTGAATCAGGTGAGGGAATTGCATCCTTTTTTGATACTTGCACGTGAACGATCCAGTCTCTCGCCTGTAACTAAAATAAATGCGGTGGGGTTTAGTGCCATTGTCACCGCCACATCAGATTTTTCTTTCACAGTCGGTTCATTGTGCAACGGTATGTGCTGGTGCTTGATGAGGCATCCTTGTAACCTCCTAACGCGCATTAATTCTTTGTCTGACAGGTGCCAGTGTAAATGCTAAAGACCATGTGTGGTTGACCCCATTGCACAGGGCGGCTGCCTCCCGGAATGAAGTAAGCTATGAACACTGTTAGCCTACTTGTGCCTTGCAAAGAGCCTTATGTTCACTCAATCAGATTATTTTGCTCTATGATTCTATTATCTATTCATACACAGTGGGTTATTGATTTAATTCAGATGTATGCACAGAAGCATTGCACCTTAGGAAACGTAGCAAACAGCAGGTGTAAAATGTTTTTTTCAAGCCAATTGAAATGCTTCCCCAGAGGGCAGTGGGTCTGCTGCTGCGGCGTGGAGCAGAGGCGAACGCGCGAGACAAGTTCTGGCAGACACCGCTGCACGTGGCCGCTGCCAACCGTGCCACACGCTGTGCAGAGGCCCTTTTGACCCAGTTGAGCAACCTGAACATGGCAGATCGCACCGGCAGAACTGCCCTGCACCATGCTGCTCAGAGTGGGTTCCAGGAGGTAAGAAAAGACACAACGGAGGTTCTTGGTATTTCAGTGTTTTTTTCCCCCCAAATAAGTTAAAGAAATGGTGAAACGTAACCTTGATTTTGCCGTCATGTTACAGAATGATTATGATTATGATTATATCTGGCATCGTTAAACATATGCGCCCTGTGACTTGTTTTGCTTATGAGAAACTATGAGATGGATTTGCTTTTTTTTTTTTTTTTTTTGTTATAGATGGTGAAGTTGCTGCTGAGCAAAGGGGCCAACCTTAGTGCCATCGATAAGAAGGAGAGACAGCCTATCCACTGTGCAGCCTACTTGGGTAACTACTTAACTTTCTGGCCAGTTCTGCACTACGCAAAAGGATTCTCTTTTGAAATAGCAGTTAAAGCTCTTATTTCTTGATTATGGGTGAGGTGCGTCAATGGATGAGAACGTTTTCTGCACTCTGTCCGGGAGGCTCTAGGTACCATGTAGAAATCGCCTTGTGTGGGCTGCAGTTTGATGCCACCAGCAGTGACACTTTATGTACTCAAATCCCTCTCTGTGCTATAATCCCCGTCTGTAACCCTGTTTGCTTCCTTCTATCTAATGAAACAGAAAATACACAAGGAGGGGGTGAGTGTCGGTCTTATGTTGAGGAGAAAAAAAAAAAAGGTGACGTGTTAATATGCTCTTAACAGTGAAGTACTTTACCATCCCCTGTTTCCGCTGTAGGTCATGTGGAGGTGGTGAAGCTGCTGGTGTCTCGCAGTGCCGACAAGAGCTGCAAGGATAAGCAGGGCTACACGCCTCTCCATGCCGCCGCTGCAAGTGGTCACATCGAAATTGTTAAATACCTGCTGAGGCTGGGGACAGAGGTGAGCGCGCGCGTCGTCATTACAAGATCGACAAAACATCACGATTTTAGTGTGACTTATTCCGTTTGTTTGATTTTGTTTTTTTAATCCTCAAATGGCTCTTGTGTCATGTTATCGTGTGCGTTGTGCTTTGACCCTTGTATCACGTTATCGTCTGCGTTGTGCTCCGTCAGATCGATGAGCCCAATGGCTTTGGGAACACTGCACTCCATGTGGCGTGCTACATGGGGCAGGAGGCCGTAGCTACAGAGCTGGTGAACCACGGGGCTAACGTCAACCAGCCCAACAGGAGCGGCTACACCCCTCTGCACCTGGCCGCCGTCTCCACCAACGGTGCCCTCTGCCTGGAACTGCTGGTCAACAACGGGGCGGACGTCAACCAGCAGGTGCGGACTGTGTACCGATGTGTCCCAAAGGGGACTCGTCACAACTGTGGTTATACAAGAGAGACGCCTCTGTGCGCATTGGAAATGTTGCGTTGTTGTTGTTGTTGTTGTTGTACCCATCTTTCTTTCCTTCTTTCTTTTTTTTTTTTTTTTTTTTTGTGTTCTGGTTGCGGTAATTTGCAGTAGCTCTCTAAAATGTCTGACTCACTACCCAGGGAAGTTTAACATTATTATCATGCACTCTGCTCTGTCAGTTAAAAATAAATGTTCTGGTTTTATTTGATTTTTTTTATTTTTTATTCCCCCACCACCTCCAGAGTAAAGAAGGGAAGAGCCCCCTGCACATGGCAGCCATTCACGGACGCTTCACACGCTCCCAGATCCTCATCCAAAACGGTAACCATGACAACTCGGTCTGATTTCCCTTTAAGGATATGCTATCGCAGGCTTGCTTCTCCTCCCGATGGGTCCTCCGTTCATTTTTTTTCGTCCCCTTCCCCGCTTCTCCTCCGTCAGGTGGTGAGATTGATTGTGTGGATAAGTATGGCAATACCCCTCTCCACGTTGCTGCTAAGTACGGCCATGAGCTGCTGATCAGCACTCTGATGACCAACGGCGCGGACACGGCCAGGTAGGCGAAACGACGAGACCCAAAGTGGTACTACTGATGAATTTAATGGAGCCGCAAGAGCATAAATACACATTAAAGGGGAAATACCTTGTAAAACCCGGCATCCATAAGTTATCGTTATGCTCCAGGATAGTTAAAATTAATTTCAGTTAACATAATTTACTTAAAGCGCGCTCATGCTCGCAAGCTGATCGTTAAAATGAAAAAGCACGTCGTCGTTGTAGCGAAACCTGTTTCTTGTCTTTTCAGACGTGGGATCCATGGAATGTTCCCCTTGCACTTAGCTGTGCTCTACGGGTTTTCAGACTGTTGTCGCAAGTTACTCTCCTCAGGTTTGTGCAAGCGCGCAAACAGCGACTCGACCTCCGCGTTTATTTTCACTTGGGTAATTACCAGCGCACGTGTTACACTTTGACACAGCCATTGTTTTCTCCGTTCCCCTTACAGGTCAGCTGTATAGTATAGTTTCATCTATGAGTAAGGAGCATGTACTATCGGCTGGGTTTGACATAAATACCCCTGACAACTTTGGACGGACCTGTCTACACGCTGCTGCCTCTGGAGGGTAGGCATCAGAATCTCCTCCAACTAGACTACCAAACTGACGCAGAAAACGTGATTTTTCTCTTCTACTCTTTTACACAAATTTCATTTTCTTACCTTGTTCTTTTTTTATTCCCCAGAAATGTTGAATGTCTGAACTTGCTCTTAAGTAGTGGTACCGACTTGAATAAGAGGGACAAAATGGGAAGGTGAGTTTCCTGCCACCCTTAATAGATTTGCCTCACCAGATATCTTTGAATTTTATTCATTTATTTCGCTGGTCTGTGCAACTGAAATGTCTTTCCCCTGGGAAAATGATCTGTCTGGGTCTGAAGTCGTACGTTACAGTGTATTCCCTCCCCCGTAGGACACCGTTGCACTATGCGGCTGCTAATGGGAGGTACCAGTGCACTGTGACCCTGGTTAGCGCTGGCGCTGAGGTCAACGAGCCTGACCAGACAGGCTGTACTCCCCTGCACTACTCTGCCGCCTCACAAGCCTTCTGCAGGTTAGAGCACTCATGTTTTCTCTCTCTGTCTCTCTCTCTCGCTCTGCGTTTTCGCTCTATCTCTCACGCAAGGTGGGAAATTAACACCAGCTAGTAACTTTTGGCTGTGGCTGGTGAGACACTTCAGCCGGTTGCCAACATCATTAGGAGCTTCTTTGCTCTTCTGGAGATCCATTTGGCATGAAACGTACTGAGAGGGCCTGGTGAATTTTGAAATCCACCAACCGCTTTCCACTTCCTGATTCCGTCTCTCTTTTCTACACACTCTCACACACGATTAAAGTACAACTGGGAAAACTGTAGGGAAGTTTGAAAGATAATGTTTGAAATTATATTATATCCTATCTTTGTGTTTACTTGTAAACTCCTGCCACTCATGCTTGAGTACGGAGCCCTGCATTGGCAAGTTAAAGGGAAAAAAAAACTTTGTTATAAGAATGTCATTTATACGTTACATGTATTATACATTACATGTATAAATTGCCATGTAAACTCCAAGGGGATGACTTCACACCATGCCCCTTTAATGTAGATATTCACAGTGTATCATATTTAATTTCCAAGTTATTCTATGACTGTTTACATGCACTGTCACTTAAAGGTGCTATCTGTAATTTGTTGAAATTAAATAAGTCGAATTACCACATTGTATCGCAAGCTGGAACACTGTGCTTCTTGTTTTGGTTTGTTAGTGTAGTTCACCTCACTAATGCTAGTGTGCTAATCTTACAGATAGCACCTTTAATAATTGCCTTTTCCCAAATGATAATTTTACTAAATAGTTGACATGCCTATTATGAAAAGAAAGTTCTATCACTGTTTTTGTTATTGTCATATACTGCAACTCTCTCAATTCTCCTACATGGGCTACAAGCAATGTCACTAATTCTTTTGCTCTAGTAATAAACTGCACCAACTTTTTTGCAAGTCAAAGCTGAGACTTGAGAGGGATAAAGGCTAGGATGTAAAGGAGTGGCTGTAAACGCGACACGCTCAATGTGTTGAAAAGACATCTTGGCTGAATGCGAATGCTTGCGAAAGTATGGACTGGCTCACTCAAATTAATACGTAAAGATGCCTAAATAAAACACCAGTAACGTCACCAATATCGCAGTGATTCGCACTGTAGTATGAATACCCAGGTCATGGGTTTCTTCAAAATAATTGCATTGGGTTGGGGTAATAGTTTTTATGTGACACCAACGCTAATCTGAGTATTCTTGGTTACATCACTGCTATGCATGTGACCATAGTCTATTGCCGCTGTAAAACTGGGGGAAACAAAGTGCAACTTTCCTTACCGCGGGTGTCTACCAGTCTACCCATGTCAATGTAACATTATGCAACATCATTTGAATCACGCCAGTATGCTGTGGTTATCTACAGTGGTGCTGCAGAGCAAGCTTCTTTTTGTTTGTTTTTTTAGTTCTCAAACACAGAATTCACGATGGAAGTGAACAATTCCTGTCAAAATAGAGTTGCCCGAATATAGGAAATGGAAATAAAATACTCACTACAAATATATATACTTTGGTGAAGTGCCTTTACTGAAGAGTAATGGTGGTAAATCTCATTTCATACAAACCTTAAAAGGTCCCAGCTGTTGGATGAGCAAGAGTATTGTTTCTCTGTTGCAGAGTTGATCGTCATTTTTCTGGGAGCCATCAGAGTGATGAGGATGAGGCGAAAGAGTCCTACTTGTGAGTCCCCGTCCCCCCCACCCCATCCTTGACTTGTAATTCATGCATTAAATTTTGATTTATAGCAACGTAGGCTTTTGGACAGCGGTTGCATCCCATCTTGGCGCATGGTATATTACGTATTAAAGGCGTCATAAAGAGTACCCCGTCGTGTCTATTGCCTTAGGCCCTTCAGTTTGATAGGGCAGTTGTCATCCACTCTACATCTTGCGTTTCCTTTGCTTTAACAACAGCTGCTTGGAGCATCTTTTAGACAACGGTGCTGATCCATCGATGGTCAACTCGAAGGGTTACAGTGCTGTTCACTATGCAGCTTACCATGGCAACAAACAGAACCTGGAGCTGGTATGTTCTTACCGTTTTATTTTAAATCTCGTTTTGCCTCGAAACATGAATGCTTCCTTTCCTAAGCGAGCTGTCACAACTTGCACTGATCTACCTCCTTGTGTGTGTATTTTTAGCTCCTGGAGATGTCCTTTAATGCACTAGGAGACATAGAGAGCAGTATTCCCGTCAGTCCGCTGCATCTTGCCGTAAGTGTGTTACACCTCCCCCAGTTTCTGTTTCGACATTGGTCTGCCTCTTATAATCTTTGCGTGGGACAGGCTAGTCACTTGCCTCCTCCCTCCCCCCCCCAGGCCGATAAGGGCCACTGGCAGGCTTTGCGCGTGCTGACAGAGACTGCAGCCTACGTGGATGTGCAGGATGCTGCAGGGCGCTCTGTGCTCTACTTGGCCGCCCAGAGAGGGTATGTCCGCTGTGTGGAGGTCCTGCTGGCCCAGGGGGCCTCCTGTCTCCTCAACGACAACAGTCTCATGTGGACTCCTATTCATGTTGCAGGTATACTGCTGTCTGGTGGAATGATTTAGAACATAGTATTGGATTTTTCCCCCCAATATTATCCACCTAAATAGTAACAATTTTAGGATTCAGCAAATGTGAATGTCCTGATTTCTTTTTGTTTCATACCAGCTGCCAACGGTCACACAGACTGCTTGCTCATGATGATTGAGAATGGGGAGGATGGGGATCTTACCAATGTCACAGACACATTTGGCCAGTGAGTGGTTTTCTTTATGTCAACTAAAGTATTTTCTTCAAAAAGTCCCACTTCACTAATACCGTTTCAGCTTTGAATTGCTTTAAAGGTGCTATCTGTAATATGTTAAAATCAAATAAAAAGTCAAATTGCCACATTGTATCGTAAGATGTAGTATAATTGTGATGGTCGGAAAGCTTCCTCTCTCTCTCCGTTTGTGATTGTGCCTCAGTGGTCCCGTTTCCTTCTACTTTCTGCTCTTTGTTTTGCTTTGACGACCCGTCAAACAGATCCTCCCCTCGGCCTCAACAAGCTGGAACACTGTGCACCAACACTAGAGTGCCGATCTTACTGATAGCACCTTTAAGTTTCCTATATTATAACATTCATATAACAAAGACTATAACATTCCTATTCAAAAAAAAAAAGTATACGCACTATGTATGAACAGTGACATAAACTATCACTTTTCCTTATACTTACACTTTGTGTCCCCTGTCAGGACCCCTCTGATGCTAGCTGTCTTGGGAGGTCACACTGACTGTGTCCACCTCCTGCTGGAGAAGGGAGCTGTGCCCGATGCCAAGGACAAGAGGGGCAGCACAGCCCTACACAGAGGGGTGGGTCAAAAGCACTTCTGTTATGCATCTACCCTTTAGGATTTCTCAGAAAAAAACCTCACCCTAATATGACTTGCAGTTTTGTCTGTGTAAATGTTTTAATGTTAAATATTCCACTATTGTGATATGAAATCTGGCACCTTTAGAATTGCTCATAGCAACATTTAAGGCTTTCCACTGTCACTCTTATCCAGAGTGATTTACAGTAGACGTGCAACAGCAGATTACATGAATAATGTTCCCATATTCCAAGAAACCAATGGTTTGGAGTGCAAGCCACAGCACCGGGACAATAGCCAAAGCAAATATTCTCACGCCCCTTGAATGTTTATGTTTAACAATGGTATGAAGGGAATGAGCCACATATATGCAAAAGAGGACGGGGGCTAATCGCATCGGGTCTCCCCATTTCTGTTTGGTATGAAGATGACCGCTTTATAATCTAATCGCCCCGTTTTTGGTTTTGCGGTCTAGGCGGTGTTGGGACGTGATGACTGTGTGACAGTCCTGCTGGAGCACAAAGCTTCTGCACTGTGTCGGGACGTCCAGGGTAGCACACCGCTGCACTACGCCGCATCCAGAGGCCACACTGAGATCCTGGCCAGTCTGGTACAGGCCGCCGTCACCAGTGACCCCCTAGATAAACTGCTGGACAACAAACAGTACACCCCGTTACACTGGGCCGCTTACAAAGGTTTGCCTGGCTGATAATTCCCCCCCTAATCATGTCGATACTGTATTTAAATGAATGTAAAAGCTATTGTCTGGTATGCTAAGTTTGCGTCTCTGTTCTCAGGGCATGAAGACTGTTTGGAGGTTTTACTTGAACATAAAACATTTACCCACGAGGAGGGAAACCCTTTCACCCCACTGCACTGTGCTCTGTGAGTACTACTAACTCAGCATAGGCTTTCCTCTTGTGCATTACGTCGATACTCATTAAACATTTCCTTGGATAAGGTGAAGGTGTGCTTTTGGCATTACTGAGCTCAAGTCTCTGGGTTGCAGGATGAACGGCCACAGCGGTGCTGCAGAGAGGCTGCTGGAATCTGCTGGGGTCCACATGATTAACACCAGAGATGCCAAAGGAAGGTGAGGCTGTGGCACACAAGTTTTCTTTGTTAGATTATTCAGGAACGGCCCGCAAAAGAAACCTTGGGTCGCTTGGGATCAGCAATGATTGGTTGGGTATAGAGGCTTAGCAGTTGCATCAAAAATCTCCTAGCAACCACCGCTTCTACCGTCTTGTAGGTGACCTAGCTAACTAGTCAGCAAGCTAAGTTAACAGTGTTAATGCTACTATGAAAGTACTGGCCTCGTAATGTTGGATTTCGTGCAGATCAGATGTGTTAACAAGACAATGCTAGTAGCTGACCAGATACTGAGATTAGCTAGCTATTAAGCTAGTGCTTAATACTTAAAGCGTATTAGGATTTGGTATAGAGTGCCCCAGTGGTGAATCCTAAAGCCCACAAGTGTGTTATCCATGGGTTCCTTCGCCAAAACTCGAATGGATTTTTCCCATTGGGTTTTGGTTAGATCCATGAAGTAAGGTCTGTGGTTAAGCACAAGCATAAAGGCAAAGTTCACTTATAAAACTCACTTTATGGCGTTGTTTACTCACCTCCCCCATGTCTGTCAAATCCTAATTGAAGTTTTTAAATCCACATAGTATTGACGGCGTTAGTTAGCCAGGCTGTTATGGGGCCCAGTGCTTAGTTTGCAGCCACTGAATTGCTTCTAATGCTGTCAATATTATGTGGATTTAAAAACCTAAATTGGGGTTTGACTGATATGGGGGGGG
>OMKK01002763.1:8568-33842 GCA_900302305.1 Polymixia japonica | reverse complement strand
GGGGGGGGGGGGGGGGGGGGGGGGGTTTATTCTGGCTTAGTTTTGGGTGTAACCATGACAGCGGCGTTCCACAGCTGCCTAGGTGAAGGATCTACTCCGGGGATTCACACGACACTGCAAACGTAATCAACCGAGGTCATGTACCACCGCTGCTGCAGTGAACACATCCACAGCCTCCCTCATTCCTTTATCACCCAAGTTCCTGATACAGTGGCTTCACCTCAATGCGGGAAGCTGCACTGGCACCGAATATCCATGTGTCCGGAAAAGATAAGAAAACAAACCACTGGACCGTTTCATTATTTTTTTCCCTCTCAGAAACAGGGAGGAGGGCAATCGCTTTTTGCTGTGAGAGAAGAGTTATCTGAAATCTAAGCTGAATATTAATCCTAGTGCACTGTTTACAGGGCAAGCTGAATCATATTAAATCCCAGTTATCACTTAAGGGACAATGTCATCTCAACTCTGAATTACAGGCAGCCCTGCTGCATGGACAGATTTGATATGGGCATTTGGAGACAGGCAGATACAGCAGAAAAATGTCTCCATCTGGTGTTATTGCACTGATTAATTGACCTGGTAGGCAATATAGCTCATTCAACAATGCTACAAATAGCACATGCATATAATCACACCTCCTTTCATCCAGCTTGTGAGAGGACAGGAGAAAAACCTTATACCACAACGGCATATTTGCAAAGACAGTTTTAATCACAGAACGGGAGAAAAAGAGATTTGTCCGTCCCATGCAGAAGGATGATGACGGACAGTGTGAGGAAGAGGAGGGGGAGACCCTTAGGGTCGCAGAGCGTGTTCACATAGAGAGTCCAGTCAGGGGAGAGCATCTGCCTCTCACTTCAGGGAGGGAAACTAACAATAATAATTAAAAAAAACAAAAAAAAAACAGTAAACACAAAAAGCAATAATAAAAGGATAAATGTACAACATGGTTTGAAATCCAGCAGCTGGAGCCGCCTGAGGGGTGGAGGGAGCCTGAGTGCGGTACACACTTCTCCTCTGGCCAAAGTCCTCCTAAAAGGAACGTCTCTGTGTGTCCGTGGTGCCTTGCTCTGCTGCTCCTATACCACGGCGTACTGCTGATACAGCAGGTCCCGGATCTTATAGTAGTCGTCACACAGGCAGCCTTCCAGGCCGATGCGCCCGGCCTCCGTCTGAGAGGGGGACAGAAACACACACAGGTCACCGGGGTCCTCCCCTCATTAATACCTCCCTCCCCTCTGGGCGATGTGAACGCCATGACCCTCTATACTGCCTTTCTGTACATTTATAGGCTTAGGACACATCTCTGAACACGCCTGCGCACACAACCACTCACTGTAACACTCTCACTTCCCCTTTGATTTTATTTCCAGCATTTGGTCTATTTTTAGGTTACTGTCATTTATAAATGATGTCTTTTTTTTGGTACCGGTTTATCTTTTATGTGCAAGTAAATTAACTTAACACAACTCTAGCCACACCTATATTGACAATATTGTTTTATCATTTTGGAGAGCAGATTGGGGCAGTGATGGATGGAAGGGTTATGAAAGAGCCCATTTCATATCAGGTAGGTAACATTAATCTTGCATGCAAAATGTTTTTCTGCTTTCTGTCCCAAGGCTGCGTGCACATCCAGTTTTGTTTGTATACAGCGAACAGGTCTATAGTACAGGTAACTGATTTGTTCAGGCTGAAAACAAAAACATCTATTAACAAACTGCAACAAACAGTTGCAATACTACGATTAACTACATCCCTATATGAAAGAGATGTCTAATCTTAAATCATGACGACGGTATAGTTTTACACGCTGGGTTCACACTGGTAGAAAGGCACTAGCGACTTTCCCATACACGCGTGCAGGCTACATCTCCTGTCTGGGTTGCTACAGACTCTACCAGTGCATTTAACAATTTGCAAAGAACACGCCGTTTGCTTGAGAGGCATAATCCATCAGAGACAAAGTGAAAGGAGGAAAGCGGAGAACGGATGTGTCATATATATTACTTTACAACACTAATATTTGCATGTCTTATGGGGAACAACTTCAGCAGCGTACTGTTGCTTATCACTGACGGCTGAGAGTCAGCAAAACGGAGCGCGAGGCAACAAATGCCCAAATCATGTTTGATATGTTCATTCTCTGCTCGTGTTTTTGCAAAGATGGATTACGCCTCTCAAGTGAGCAGCGCGCGCCGCTTTTGATACCGGAATACAGTGAGAGGTAGTGGAGTCTGGAGCGACACATACAGGAAGTGGAGAAACTACTATGTGTGGGTCACCAGTGTTGTGTTCTACTAGTGTGAATGACTAATGATGGCAGTGACCCAAATGCAAAATTATACCAGTGTTAGCCTTTAAAGCGGTATTTTTTGGTATATGCCCTGGACAGCAGATTGTAAAAGCTTTGTATCCAGGAAAGGTAGTATTCTATGGTCAAATTCTATGGTTGTTTTTTATTTTTTATGCATCATTATTATTGTTATTGCTGAGCTGATCTGTTTCTTTCGTCCAGCACATTTCATTGTACTGTTGACCCTGTGTTAACCTACATATGACAAATAAAAATGAAACCTGAACTTGAACTTTAAAAAAGGAGCGCAAAGTGTATAGATTGCGACTCACCCTTCGGACGGCCACCATGTTGTTGCAAACCAGCACTCCTCCCACAAACTCTGCCTGGATCCCCTCTCTCAGCAGCACCTGCTTGAAGTCAGACAGGCGAGGCTCATTGATGAACACCGACTGGTGGCCCGAAATCTGGTGGGGGAGACAGCGTTGATCAGAACCATAGATCAGAACCACAGGGCTGGCTAGGTATCCCGTGGACCCATGTCTCTTATCGTATAGTAGCATTGTATTGTAAAGTACTGTCCTTGTCATGTTGTTGTGCATATGTGTTGGCTTGTTGTCTGTAATGTAATTTGAAAAGCTATTAATAATAGAAAAAAAAGAGCCGTAGATTTGAGTGTGTGGTTAAATACCGACTTTCTCTTTGTACCCGTGTCTCTCTCCACCAATAACACCAACTGCTATCCTTCCTTCCTGTCTATTCTGATTCACTGTGTTATCATTCTCATCTCCGCCTGTGGTTGATTCTGGCTGTGAATCCGAGGTCAGTCGTCCTGGGATCAACTCTCTTGTCTTCGACTTACCTGGAGCCAACTCACTCCTATCCTCTTTACTGAGAACAAAGGATCTCTCTCTCTCTCTCAGGGAAGCAACTTTTTGTTGTCCACTGGCTGCAGTGGCTGGGGGATTGTGAGAGCGGCCTGCTTTTTTACAAACTTAACCAGTCAAAGTTATTTTCATTACAGGGAAGAACCTCCAAAGTAATGGTTGGTTGCCTGCCAAAATTAATAGCCGAAAAGACAACCTTACCGGTCCCACAATGCAGCAGAATGTGACTGGATAATTTCCCATCCCAATCTCTCTTTCCCTCACTGAGCTGAATGAAAGCCAAGCACCGTGCTCCGCTCTTCCCGCCTCACCTCCTGTGGGGGCAGGGGCTCCAGGGTGGGGATGATGTCGCTCTCTTCCGACGGCTCCCTCTCGTCCTCCCCGAACAGGTTCTTAATGGCTCGCTGTGCGGCTGCCGCCGTCGCGCTGTGCTCGGTGCTCAGGTCGGCGCTGACGTCCATGGCCAGCTCGCCGTCCTCCGGCTCCTCCTTCGTGCCCTCCTCCAGCAGTACGCCGGTGTCCACCTTCACCACCCGCATGTCCAGCACGCCGTCGATCCACGCCAGCTCCGTGTCTTTGGCCTTGCAGAACTGCAGGGAGCTCACGAGGGAGTCTTTCAACCGCACCTGTACAGTAATACAACCACAGCAGTGATTAAAGCACAACCGAACTGTAACAATCCATCCTACAATGAGTTAAAATTAGTCTCGCAGTAGATGTTCATTAGAGTATATGTTAAATAATCCCCAAGGAGCAATTCCTCTAAGACAGTGGATAATATACAAACTAGGCCATTGAATTTACTGTAGTTTAAAAAAAAATCAAATGAACAACTAATTACAACAAGCTGGCTGACCTGGTAGATGTGTGTCTCGCTGGTGGCGTCTACAGTCTCTTGCAGTTTGGGGGTGTAGACCTTTATGTCCTTGGTGAAAGCCTTGCAGGACTCGGCCAGATCCAGGCTGGCCTCGGGAGGCCCATGAACTATGACCAGCTGTCTGGGTTTCATCTGATTAATGATCTTCTTTATGGAGTCGCCGTCAGAGCGACCCTCGTAGTCTATATACATTACTCTGGCTCTATGGGGGATTGGAAGAAAAAGGATAAAGACTTTTAGTACTGCAGATATTTCAAACGGAAATATAGGAAATAAAATCATTTGAAGGAGAGGTTTTTTTTAGACCTAAAAACCCAGGAAAGGTTTGCAGAGTTCATTCTATTTGAGCAATGCTTTACTTCACACTCATACGGTTACACACATTTCAAGTGAGTCGTCCAGCACAACCACAATACTCTCCCGTTGGACCATTGAGCAGCTCCAGTGGAACAGCTGAGGGTTAGGTGCCTTGCTCAGAGGCATCTTGGCAAGGGAGGTGAGAGCACTAATTATACCCTTACTCCACACAGATTTTCCCAGCAAATCTGGGGATTCGAACCGGCAACAGTTCGGTCACATGCCCACTTCTCATGAATATGAATCTGTGTCAGATTCGCCATGGTGGCCAGCTCAATCACTGACCTGATCTCTATATTTTCTATGCTGGAGGTGCATTTGGTGGGGACAACAGAGAGGTCCTGGTCCATGGGCTCATCACCGTTGGCCAACCCAGCTTCCAGCTTGCTTTTCTCCTCCTCTGTGGCTTGCAGTTCAGGAACCAGAAACTCCTCCGGCCTAGGAATTCACAACGATGACTTTATTGCCGATGGTAGTAATTTCAGATAGGTCAGTGTGCCAGAGAGTTTGGATTAATAATGGATCTATCTATGAACATCTATCTGTCTTCATACATGTAATCCTGACAAAACCTGACAAAAGCA
The DNA here is from genome assembly GCA_900302305.1 of Polymixia japonica. Lineage (NCBI taxonomy): Eukaryota > Metazoa > Chordata > Actinopteri > Polymixiiformes > Polymixiidae > Polymixia > Polymixia japonica. Next base: position 28,841 of record OMKK01002763.1, on the reverse strand, counting down.
AAAGTCAGACATTGAATACATGCATCTAGATCGTCAGTACCTGATGATCTCCCCGTACTCGTCCCATTTGATCCTCTCCTCGTGTGTGGGGAACATTGGGTAAGATTTCTTGGCCTGTTTGAAGAAACTGCCCTTCCGGCTCCCTTCGCCCTTCATCATCAGGTCGTGGTGTTTGTTCTTCACAATGGCGGGCTGATCCAGGTCGTCCTCCATGTCACTGTCATCGCTGGAGTCCACGTCCACCCTGCACACAAGCACAGGAATTCAGTTGATTTTGACCTAAATCCACATATTATCCATATCTCCAATAGTAAGAATGGACAGTGTGTATCTCTAGGGACTTACTCTTTTGCTTGTTCCAGTTTCTTGGCTGCTTCTTTTTTCATTTTCTCTTTTTCAAGGTATTCTTCCAGCTCCTTGCCTTCGAGCTTCACTCGTTTCCTGATCTGTCATAGTAAGAAGAGCGAAACGGTGTAAATACTGCAGCGGCACGTCACGTTTCTTCACCGAAGATAAGAATGTACGAGAAAGGAACTTCCCACGGGACACCCAGCGTTAAGGCCGCTCTCCCCCTGGTCTCACCTCCAGATCCAGCATCTTCTCCCCAGGGTGGTCGATGAGGTAGCGCGCCAGGGTTCCAGGTGTGGTGCGGTAAGTCAGGATGACCGAGTTCTTGGCGTCCTGGCACCACTGGATGAAGAGTTCTCGGGAGAAACCAGACTCCAGGTCCGGCTGGCTGCACAGCACCACCTTTGGGCTGGGTACCCGGGACAAGTCTGCCAGGCTGTGGCACAGGGACAGGTGGCGGAACTGGAAAGGGTTGTTTCTCTTGTCCTCAAAGCACCTCATGAGCTTGTCACTCATCCACTCTACCTGCAAGGAGACAGGGGTCACCACTAGTACTATACTGCAATATTAGCCAAGAAATCAAAGGTGCTATCTGTAATGTGTTAAAGTCACATAAGATGAATTACCACGTTGTATGATAAGATATAGTATAATAGTAATCGGCTGAAAGCTTCCCCTCTCTCTCCGTTTTGATTGTGCCTCAGTGGCGCCGTTTCCCTCTACTTTCTGTTTTTTGTTTTGCTTTGACAGCCCATCAAATAGCCTGTCCATCAAAGCATAATATAGCAGAGATTGGAAAACGCACAGCACCAGGCGAGAAGCAACCAGTTGTAGGATTGTAGGAAGAGACAGGCCTTGCTTCCTGTTTTGATTTGTGACTGTATTTCAGCTCACTAATGCTAGAGATCAGTAATGCGGCAATCTTACAGATAGCACCTTTAAATCACAATGAACGTTGAAAAGAGGCAACTGACACGTCTTGCGCTGATTATCTAGTGATACAATATAAGTTCATTTGTTCCATATTCTCTTCACTAATGCTACCACAACCATTTCCTGGGTATATATTGCACTTGGTGAAGAAGTAACTGTCTGAAATCTAAACAAATGTCATGCTGAATGACCAAAACATGAATAAATAAATAATGCAACATTAATATATACACAGCTATCAACGAGGGTGAGAAATCCATGTTTCAGACCTGTGACTTGGAGAACTCCACCACATTGTAGCTGACATTATTGAGCAGAGCTAGTGAGTAAACTCCCAGTCCGGCATCCTTTGTCCTCCAAATCTGGTCCAAGAGCTGAGCCAGTTCCAACACCCGGCCGGCTGTATCCACGGCGATGAGAACATTGCCATCGCCACGGAGGGTCTCCATCACATTGGCTTGAAGTAAATAGAACAAAATAACAAAATAATCACTGACTGACTTCAAACAAAATAAGGCTCAGAGGAATATAAAGTAGGGGAGTAACAAGAAAAGACAGGAAACAGGAAAATAATTTGATCCTAACCCAGTACAGCTGCAATGGGGTTTTTATGTTGTAAATTTAGAAACGAAAGAAACGCTGGGGCACCAACTTTGTAATTATTTGAAAATATTTTTTGAAATATTTTTGAAAATTATTTTTTAATTAGCATGACAATATTTTAGGAGTGATTCTTGTAAAGGACAGTTCTGGAGAATCCTGCAAAAAACGACTTACTGAGGAGCTGCTCATCCCTTTGTTTGCGACGGGGCTGTACATATGTAGCATTGAAAGAGTCTGTAATGAGGAGAGAAGGACGGCTCACACTTTCCAATGTACAGCCGTTCAGGTGACTGGAACAAAAACAAAAAAGTATAAGTATAATGACAGAACATGAGAGAACAATAAAACATACAAGTTCTGTTTAAAATCCCCCCTCTGCTCACATCTCTCTCTTGTGGTTGAAGTCCACAGCGTAAACAATCTCCTCCTCCCCATCCTTTACAATTTTCCAAATAGTCCCTCCGATCATGTGACCAGCTGGAAGTGGAGTGATGGACAGACCATGTCCTTTCCCTGTCGAGTATAAAAGAAAGATTTAATTCACTTATGTGTCTGTAATAGAGACATATTAATCATTATGTTCTGTAACTTACTGACCTTTCAGATTTACAATCTGGGAGTATTTCAGCTGCTGGATTTTGTCAAAAGCGCAGTCCACATCGTCAAGAGTGAAGAGGTTAAAGTCCTCACTGTTGTTTCGAGACTAAGTGGAGAGGCGAGAATGATTAAGAAAGCAATGGAACACAAGTACTCAAATCAAACAGTGATTTCATGTGTACACAGAACATTTTCTATAACCCTTTCGCACCTGGTATAGATCATACATGAACATCTGCCCCATCTTGTAGACAGGTATCGTGGCATAAATAGTGCAGTTTAGACCCAGCTTCCCAACAGCATATGGCAGGGCTCCCAGATGTATAGGGTCAGGGTGGGAGAGAAGCACTGCATCAACTTGATGGACATATCTATGGGACAAAAGAACACCACACAAAAGATCACACATTCGCTACAGTTCCGATAGTCAGGAGTCGACTTTAATGGTAACTAGATATTGTAGTTACCGTTTCATAGCATCAATGATATCCATTGAGAAGCTCTCATCCCAGCCGCAGTCCAGAAGGAAGCGGAATTCATCCACCTGCAGCAGGTAACAGAGGGCCGACTCCTCCTGGACCCCTGACACGGCTGTCAACTTGATAATGGACGTCATTCTCCTCAGCTGTCACGCTGCAAGTAAAAATAAACCTCAGAATAAAGCAAAAACCATGGCCAACTACAATTACCCGCACTGGTATCCTTGAATATGCTCATATTTGACAAACTAACACAAAAGTCAGTCAACAGTCTTGATCAGTTCAGTCTAACAAAGGCTATGGCCAAGTTGTATATTGTAACCAACGATAAGGTGTACTATATAAGAAAGGACACCAGATCGTAAATCGAGTAACGTTCGTTTGTAATATGAAAAGCAAGACCCAGTCAATATTAAGAGTTAAAACTAGCTTGCTAACCAAAGCTAGCTCGCTGGATTGACGGTGCAGCAACACAACGCAATGAATGGCTGGCTAGCTAGCTAGCCGTGTATGTGAAGTTGGATTTAAGTGACTGTGGTTGAGAAATACACGTCAAACATACCGTTAATTTTGAGACGATGTACGTTTACACTTATTGAGATAGATACACAATAAGGTGAACAGTTTATAATGACAATATTACGGCATTTTGGCTAACGTTTGTGAGTTCACTTTACAACCGTACGGACATGTTTGCCGCTGCGTAGCGTGTGAAAGGTCAACGGAACGTACCTTCCAACGTCTAAGTATGGGGGTGTGATGGCAAAAACGTGTTGGTTCTACCCAGAATATTCTCGATTTAACACGTTATATTTAAATATTTCTGGTAATAAAAGCCAAATATAATATGTTCTGTTAATATAATACGTCACAAAAGGGGGAAGAAATTGTGTAGTATTTGTGAAATATTAATGAAAAGACCACGCCGTGTTTACACAGTTGGTAGATTCCAATGTCCTCTGACTGGTGAGCTAGTAGCTGAAGGCCACAGATTTGTATGAATATAAGGTAATGTTTTCTTTATTCCAATGATCTCTGTACTTATTTCTTGTGTAGGTTTACCATCTGCTCCGTATAGCTGCTATTTTACAGGGACAACGGTATTTACTTTCTAACTATAAAACAAGAAAGAACCGACGATTCTTGCTAATGCTGATCAATTAACGTTGCTAAGCTAACGCTAGTCGGGGGCTGATGGGTTACAACTATGGCTAACGTTAACTGGGTCTCAATGGTTTGACTTTATGTTATTAACATACTATGATATTATCCTCATACGTGGCACGAATGGTTACATGGAATAAACTACATTTTCGGCTTTGGGTTTGCTGCTGTCCTACACTATAACTTAAAGTGGCCAGGACAGACAGGAGATATATCATTTGTGTGTTGACTTACTAGGACTTAAGTCAGCTGGGTTCATCAGACGTGTCCACATACTATATTTGAAATTGAACAAATCTCATCATAGGTAGACACCAGAGAACAAACACTATTTGGTTGCGTCATACTGATACTGAAAAGACTCACGTTTATCTGTATTTGTGCATGCAGATTAGCATTTTAATTTTTTATAATGACCCTGAACTCCAGAGCACTGCCTGCCTGTCAGTCATCCCTTCATCCTGACCAATCCATTTTCGTTAATGAGAACATCAGTGTGCCATCATAGATTAGGTGGGACAAACTCCCTTCTGGCTGGGGGAAATAGTAATGACTCCTCTGTTAATACAGGCAGTGAGATTCATCTGTAAATTAGCTGATTTAGTTTACCCTGCATGAGCAGCAGAACTGTTTTTTTCTCTCATGACTGTGGCAAGCAAATCAAATGTATCTTCTTCAAGTTCACTGTCACTTGTCAGCCATGTTAAAGGTACCATATACAATATTTTGAACATTAATATAGCAGCAAAGAACTATTTGCTATGTAAAGATATAGTGGATAGTAATGGCGTCCTGAGCAGAGAATGAAGCCACCCTCCCTCTGTGTGTGTTGTAATCCGAGCTGCATGTTAGTGCATTAGTGTTAGTGTGGCCGACACTCCGCGCACCCATTTGTTTTGGTGCTTGAGGTGCTGGTCCTCCTTTAAAGGACCAGTGTGTAAGATTTAGAGGGATCTATTGGCAGAAATGGAATATAATATTCATAATTATGTTTTCATTAGTGTATAATCACCTGAAACTAAGAACCGTTGTGTTTTCGTTAGCTTAGAATGAGCCCTTCATATCTACATAGGAAGTGGGTCCTCTTTCACAGAGCCCGCCATGTTGCACCGCCATGTTTCTATAGCAGCCCAGAACAGACAAACGAAACACTGGCTCTAAAAGAGGGCCTTTTGCGTTTTTACGTTGACTGCATGTGAATGCACTGGTTGGAAGACAAAGAAGAAGAGAGAAGAGGAATAAGTGGTTGCTAAATAACAAAATACAATTTCTAAATTTCAATTTTCCGGCTTCACTAATGCTCAGTGGGTGCAGAATTTCAGAATGTCCAAAGAGAAATTTATCTACCTGTGCAACAAACTGTGTCCAGTGATGGAGAGACAGGATACAACAAACAAAGAGATTGGCCATCGCACTATGGAAGCTTGCAACCGGCTCCGAGTACAGAAGTGTTGGCCATCTTTTCAGAGTAAGCGGTAAGCAACTGTGTGCCGGTGTGTTCAAGAGTTCTGTGCTGCTGCAGAGACATTGTTGGTACCTGAACAAATTCGTTTCCCAGACCAGGAGAAGTTTGAAAAAATGGCTGCCTACACTGAGAACAAGTGGGGGCTCCCACAGGGTATTGACACCACAGGAGTACCACTACGACTATTTCAATTGTAAAGGCTGGCACTCCATCATCCTTCAAGGTGTTGTAGATGGAAAGGGACTTTTCTGGAAAGTGTTTGCAGGACTGCCTGGGAGCTTGCATGATGCTTGGGTTTTGAGACTGTTCACATTGTGGGAGTTGGCCAGCCGTGGCAACCTCTTTCCCGTTTACACCAGGAACATCGGTGGGGTGAATGTTGGCCACTACATCCTAGGACACTCTGACTATCCCTTGCAGAACTGGCTCTTAAAACCATTCCCTGACACTGGATGGCTGACAGCAGATCTACAACAAGAAAATCTGCAGAGCACGGGTAGTGGCTGAAAATGCTTTTGGTAGACTGAAGGGAAGGTGGCATTGCCTCATGAAAAGAAATGACTGTGATGTCAAACTGGTGAAATCTATGGTGCTGACTTTCTGTGCTCAGCATAACCTTTGTGAGAGTTATGGAGAGGCCTATGATAATGAGTGGGATGCAACTGCAGCAGTAGAGCCTGTAGTGGCACTGTCACAGGGTGTAAAGGAGGAGGGCAGGGATGTATGAGATGGTCTGATGCACTACTTGAATAGCTAAATATTTATTTTGTTTTTCTGTCATGTGTATTGTATCAGTGCAACACAAACTATGCACATAAGTAAAATATAGTATATACATTGTCTAGTCCAGGGGCAGAGGGAACAAGTTTAGTTCAGGGGCGGAGGAGCTGGGTCACGCCGGCCACCCAACGCCTGCGCAAGCTGGCTCAGCGTGCTGAGGAAAGCTTGATTGAAGGCTGCAGTCGCAGCATTCTCCTCCCTCCTCAAGGCCGCCCTCAGCTCCCTAGCTCGCGCTGCATCTTCAGTGACCAGTTGGAAATGGCGCTCACGCTGTGCTCAGTTCAGTTCCTGCTGCTTCACATCCGCTGCCTGCATCTCTCTCAGGACAGTCGGATGCTCCTGTTCCCGACGGCCTTTCCTCCCGCCTGGACAATAATGAAGAAAAAACAAAGGTGGTTAACCAAAGCACATTTATCGATTCTCTTTTGGTAAATACCTCAGTTTGGAGCTTGACACAATTGACTTTCCAATCAAAGCTTTGTTATGCAAGTATATTATGTTCAATCACCACTGAACAGAAAATGGATTCACAGTCTACAAGAGTTTAAGCTTTTTCTCCTGTTACATTAACTGCATTGGAGTTTGGTTTGAGAAATGATGATGTATGATGTTATCTCAATAGCAATACAGACAACTCTAAGTGTAAGTACATAACCATATTATATGATATTCTGGTGTACACTGTTATATCTGGTGGTATCATTTTACTTTTACATGGCTGACCTGCTGCTACTGATCATGCCACACGGTATTGTTGCATTATTAGTTCAAGTATACCGCTAGTTGTGTAGTAATTGCTCTTTACTTGATCTTAGTAAGTAATTGTACACAGGTGTTTTGCCATGCCTGCCTGTGAATACACGCTGCGGTGTGGGGGCGGCGTGGCTCAGCAGGTAGAGCGGGTCGCTCCTCCTGAGAGCGTGTCGAAGTGTCCTTGAGCAAGACACTGAACCCCTAACCGCTCCTGATGAGCAGGTTGGCACCTTGCATGGCAGCCTCCGCCATCAGTGTATGAATGCGTGTGTGAACGGGTGAATGTGAGGCAAGTATTGTGAAGCGCTTTGAGTGGTCGGTAGACTAGAACCATTTACCATTTGTGTTGGCGCAGGAGGTTGCTGGTGTCGGTGCTGCTGGTGTTGGTGCTGCTGCCGGTACCAACAGGGCGTCATCGGGGGACCCCTCCTTGCTTATCGAAGTTAATTACACGACCTACAGCAACACAATATGAAATGGCAACAACAACTCTAGAAAATCAACAATATCACTAATGTTATCTGCTTTTGTGTATCTGCTTTTGTCTTGGCATAAGGCAGTTGTCAGCGCCATGTTGATTTTACACAAGTTTAAGAAGTAAAATAGGTTTGGTTGCTAGAAGTGAGCTTTCCAATAGCCAGCCAATTAAAGTAAACAAAGCTTTCATCAAAGCTTTAAAAAACAGCTTACCATCCTCCACCAGGGACTCCAACAAAGCCCTGGCCGGTCTATGGTTGTTGTGGTTCTTGGTGGAACTATAGTTGCGTTTCAGTTTTTTAAACTTTTCCCTACATTGCTGGACAGTCCTGTGGTAGCCGTGTGCAGCTAACAGTTCAGAAACCTTTTGGTACTTGTTTTGCGTGGCCCCATCTAGCTCTCGCTGGATCCCTTCGTCGGCCACCAAACAAAGGAAAGTCTGCACCTCCTCAGGCTCAATCAGGTGGATTTACGGGTTGCCATTTTAAATTGTTGTAAATGCGAATGTAATTGCCAATGAACAGGTAGTCAGTGGTAGCAAAGAATACTTGCGACTGCTACAATATCTTTCCTATTTGAAAATGGCGGGTTTGTGCAGGATGTCCCATGTCGCGCTAGTGACGATTCTCTCTGGCCAATCAGTAGTCTGCAGTGGTTTTATGTCACGTTTTGGTATCGCCTCAGCTTGCCTCAGCTTGCTTGGAACCTCGACGGAGGGGATACCAAAAATAGTACCAGGCCCCAATGGAAAACCAAAAAAAGGCGAGTAGAGTTGAGTCGAGCCGGTACTATGCAGTGGAAAACGGCCATAAAAATGTATCTATCTAAAGGAACCTCATCACTTGACATATTTTGGTCATAGTCAATGACATCATTTTGGAAGTAGCTACTGGCACCTGAAGGCTACCATAGGTTCTCTTACACGCTTGGAAAGGGAGGGGAGGGGTATTCAGTTGGTTGCAATCTGCAACCTCACCGCTAGATGCCACTAAATCCTACACACTGTTCCTTTAAACAAAAATGAATAGGTGCTTCTCCATTCTCAATAGCATTTCTAAGCAAAAATAAGAGTAAACTTACTGTTAGTTTAGCGGGACATTCAATTTACAAGGGATCAAATTCAGGTCATACCAGTTGCAGTGCAATTGGATATAACAGATTTGTTTCCATGTTCTTTCAAGGGATCTGTGAGAAACTGTTTGGGGTTTTTTTGGTCCAAAGCTTTTTTTGTGTAAAGTGCACCAGCCATTCTTTCCATTTTAACTGTCAACTATTTATTTTTTTAAACAAGAGCAAGACCTTTAAAATCATGGTTATCAGCCACAGTTGAAAACTACCAGCATTTGACTATCCACTGGTGTTTATTTCCCACCCTGCCCCTGTGTAAGGACTTGAAATAACAGGTATTTGTCCTTGTTTTGCTTGTACTACAATTGAATGATAAAGTAAGCAGTCTACAATCTACGCTAAAACGCTGTTTACATAATTTTGCAAACAGCTGACTCAAGAACCTTACTGCAGACTCTCCTGCTGAATGGCTTCTGCACCTCCTTAGTTGTCCAAACTGTCGTTTCCATTATTGTAGTTTCCATTATTGTAGTTCGTAGTACGTTTTGTTTACAGATATGACAACACGTTTGTTTGACCAGTCACGGTCGAGAGCACTATTGGCTTCACCCGAGCGTTCCTGGTACTTGGGTTTTGTAGCACCTCCTGAAGCTGCACCACTATTTAGCTCCGACACCTACATGCAGAATTACTCCGTTGGTATGGAAACACTGGTAGAACCCGTGAGCAGCGTGGCTCACCATGGCACATTCTGACAGTGGAAAAGCGCCATTAGTGTGAGAAAATGTCTGTTGTCTGCGTCTAGGAAATGGATGCAAAAAGCTTGAGCTGCTAATATGACTATGCTAATGTCAGGATATAATCTATAACATGAGAAAATATCTATCTATGCCACGCAAATTGATGTCGCGTTGTCTTTTGTTTATTTCTGCAGGAACCATGGTCAACTTTGTATCACTTGCACGTGAGCATTGGGTAAACATATTGGTGCCCATGGGCTTTGTGATTGGATGGTACATGGACAAACAACAGGACCAGAAGCTGACGGCTTTCAGGAACAAAAGTGCTTTGTACAGCAGGTAAGAATAACAAGGAAGTAGTCTACCTAGACATAGCGAAGTAGGTCCCCGCTGACATGCCTCTAATTAATGCAGTGATATTTCAAAGAGACATATCTACTTACCTATGCACCAATTATGGAATTATTGTAGCTCACTAAACAACTTTGAGAGAGTACATTGTGTGATGCTCAGAACTATCAATAAATGTAGTTATTTTAGGAAGTGGAAATTTTGCTGTCACCAGCATTCATCCTCAAATGCCTTTTTTTGCTGGTATGGAAAAGTTTAATTTCATCGAGTACTCAAGCCAATTATAGCCTCTAATGTATGTTTGTTTTTAACCTTCACTAGAAGAATTGCTCAGCTTCTGAGGGTCGATTCACTTTCGATTCAAGATGTGAAAAGAATTTGCAGTTTTATTGACAATAACACTGCATTCATTCTCAGTTATTTAATAGGTTGAATATGGCCAACCTGCAGCACCAAATGTTTGTCAATACTCTAAACTAAACAAAATCCACATCATGAATCGATTAAAGTAAAAGTCAGCTGAGCACCATGGCCCAATCTCAATGTCCCCCCCCTAAGGCCTAAGCTCTGAACCCTCACAGACTTAATTGACGTCACCTGGTAAGTGCTTGAGTGCGAGAGGCTGCAACGGCTCAAAATGGTATAAATAGGAATGGCACAGCACTTTATGACATATCACGTTACCATGACGACACCAAAACCCACGATTGTGGGTTTGGGACTTTTGTTTCTTACGTTTTTTACTGTCTTCACGGCCAAGGCACTTAAGGGGCCGAGTGCCTGATTTGAACGTCTTCCAGGCTCTTGCCTTACAGAGTGGATGAGAGGTAATTAATGTAATATAAAATAATTTACTCGTTTTTGTCAAAACAGCATCGTTAAGCAAAAATTGGCAGAATAAATAGTTGATGAATAAACTAGGTGTGTAATATAATATATGCTTGCATTCCTCTGATTTCATGTTTTTTATTTACCATATTTTTTCTTGTAGTTGCTCCTTCCATGTTTATTTACTGTTTTTTTTTTGTTTTTTTAATGGTTCTGGGCTTCCCCTGGTAACCCCGTATTTGATGTCAGAACACTATGAACTGTGGGTAATTCCCTCAGACAAAGTCTGCAGAAATGTGAACTTACCGAAAGTGTACATAAAGGGCTCAAAAAGTCTGTGAGAGAGCCCTCATGCACTTGACTATTTGACATTGGGACAGCCCTAAACCCTCGTGGATTTAGTGGGGTCTGCGAGTGTGGACATTGAGATTGGGCCCATGTTAATCAGCTTTCTAACCTCTCTTCTTGATAGGGAACTGAAGCCTGGTGAGGAAGTCACCTGGAAGTAAAACCAGCCCTGGAATGCATTCTGTCCTGCTGTCTTCGAGTCTCATCATCTGTAGTGTGAACCATGATTGTGGGATCGCCCTCAAGTCATATAATTTAAGAAGATTCCTTGACCTGTCTTTGAGTTGTATCAACCAATAATAAACATGTCCCTTTCTCACCAAAATAATTTGTCATTCATCTTTGTATGTTTTTATTGTTCACGTAACAAATAACCTGATTTATTTTGAAGAAAATATTTTATTTGATGCCGAACAGAAAAGCAAATTCATGATTGAGCTGTCTAGCATTGTTCCAGCAGAGCTTACAAAGTCCAATTGTAACCAGAAATGTTTAAGCATTAAAGATCTCCTTTTTTCTTTGTACAAATGCATCTGGAATCCATTCCAATTATGTCGTCGTCAGCACTGAAAATGTGTAGACCACTAGAGAGGCTCTGCAGTGTGGATAATCCCCTTCTCAAACAGCAGCTCGGCCAAAGCAATCTGGAGGGGAAAAGGGAAAAAAGATTTCCATTATGTACAATTCCTGGTATGAAACATAATAAAATCATTTACAAACACATGGGATGTGATGTAATTATCCGTCATGCTATTTAGAATGAAAACCTATGTAGAAACTTGGCTGGCATATCAGGAAAAGGAGGGAGGGTGCGAGTGGGAATGCCACTGGGTTATCAAACGGGCATTTTTCATTAGGAAAAAACCCCCCAAAAACACAACGGTAAACTTTACACTGAACAGAATGTGTGAATTTCTAGAACCACATTTTAGCAGTTCCAATATACTTGATAAAAAACAAAACGTACCCTGTCCTCAGCTGAGTCACATGGGAAGCTTTCCACTGTCACAAACCTGGGATACGAATGGATCAGAAACTCAACGGCGTCTGTATGCTGAGAGAGAAGCAATTATTAGGCTACCACCATGATTAGGACAGCTTACAGAAAACACAATGAGGGGTTTAGATGGATCTCGTCGGTCCTACCTCGGTTTTTATTTCAAAACTCTTGAGCTCCTCTTTGTGGTACACTCTGGAGTTGTCTGTGGTGTGGAATAAATGGACTCCTTCCCCATCACTGCATAACCTAGGAGGAGCAAGAGAAAGCTTGCATATTAGCAGTAAACCTAAACAAATGTTCCAATTTGAAGAGTAAAACTTTCCTTTGAGACAAGATAAAATATTATCCCAGTGGGTCATTGCAGCAGCTAAGAATAGGACATAGATAACAAATGGAACATTATGGAAGATTAAAGATGTCCTTGCTAATACAGAGCTAATATTGGCTTGAAAGAATTCTTGATATGTATGAAAAACAAAGTGGGCCGGACCGTAGACGCAGCACGTGACGGTGCAAGCGGTCAGGCTTCAGCGTCCTCTGAGGTAGCTAACGCTGGGGTTGTAGCTCAAAGCACTGGGTAGCCAGAGAGCAGCCGAAACGAATGAACCCTTAGATAGTTTACAGTGGAGAGTATCAGGAAATGCGCTGACCACCTGGGCGCTCTGAACCCTTGAATTCAGTAGAGAGTTGTCTTACTGTACCTGGCACATCCGGCACGTATGAGTCGGACTCGGGTCTCGCTGTTGATGTGTTCGCCTACGTTCAAAACTTGTCCGTCTTCCCATCTGGTAGAGGCTCCCTGCACACTGGTGGCCACTTCCTCTGTGGGAGATAGCATGAATCAGTTACATGTTCAGAAGGACTGACAAGAAAATGGGACTATTATATCACCGTTGGGTGCAATACATATCCCAGGGTTGGAGTCAGGTCACTTTCAATTCAATCAATTCAGGAGGTGAATATTCTTCACAACCTAAAAACTGGAATAAAGCCTATTTTATCTGCGTTCCAATTTCAGTTTGATATTTTGAACCGAGTGAATTGAAAGCGAGTTGACTTCAGCGCTTGTATACCAGGTCGTTATCTACCGGGAGTGAGCATGGGGGGCAGGCAGTCATGGAGGAAGTCTTTGGCTTTCTGATCCACGGCTGCATCCACTGGAGCATAACTTCCCAGCTTCTGCATCAGGCTCCCTATCCGCGAGAAGAACTTCTCCCTGCGCGGGTCGTCCTACGCAGCGACAAATTGCGTCGTCATTGAGTAACTGGTGAGGACGCGGGGGACGGCGATAGTTGAGTTAAAAAAAACATAAATAAACAAATGAGTTTACTTACCTTGTCAGAATTCTGCACTCCCATGTATGTCAGGTAGTCCAGGGGCAAACCTTGTCTGTACTCCACATCCTCCTCCGTTGCTATTTCCAGTGCTGCTGGGATCACCTGGCAATCAAGACAGAGGCCGTCAGCAGTTTCAACTTTCTTTGTAAACTCTATAGTTATGGTCCAGGGGTTGAGAGAGATTTTGGTTTAGAAGGGTAGGACTGTTAGTGTTTTTGACTGGTCTAATTTCAAATGGTTACTTTCACTATTTAACCATTTCACACTTTCGTAGCCATGATGGTACATTGCCACGAGGGCTGATTGCAACTACTTCTCTAGCGCTGCAATAATACAGTACTTTGGGCTAACAGCATTTCCTAATTTTAGATCTTTTGCTTTAGTGCAGGCATATCCTGATGGCCATCCAACAAATAAAACGGGGTCTACGGGGCTATTAGCTGTAAAGGGTAACATAGTGCACTGTTACGACCAAGTTGGGTATCAGCTCATTGTCAACAGATGCTAGTCGTTAACATTTTAATTTCCTCCAACAATACTCCTGAAAACTTTAGTAGGTTGAGCCATGCCCCCAACCCACAACAGGCTACTGCTAATATTGACACTGAATGTAGACATTAATGCATTTATCTAGTCTATTAACTTACTGTATGTATTGCAGTCTTCTACTCTGTGTGTCTTTGTATCGTGTGAATTAAGCTGATTCCGATGATCTGGTTAATAAACGTTAGATATCAGGAGTACACTGTTTGCACAAGCCAATGTTTTAACACTCCTGCTTTTAAACTGCCTATACTATTCTTGTGTTTTAAGTCATATTTTCTAGTATTTCTGATTCTGAGCCCGTGTGATCATTGACATGTATTTACCGTGTACACAACGCAACATAGAGAACAGAACCTTAGTTAGCAGGTCACCCCAGCTGTTTTTCTGGTAAGAGGAGACGGTGATGTGCAGGGAGTGCTTGTCCGACAGACAGTCGCCCTGGTGGATGAACCCCCGGGGGAAGTAGAGGAGGTCTCCGGCCTCCAGGACCACATCAAGGATGGACTTCCCAATCTCTGTCTGGCTGAAGTTGGCTGGAGAGGAAATTCAAAGAGGGGGGGGAAAAAGGGGTGAGATCATCCCGCAATTAAGACAGATTTCAATTACACTACTACAATCACTACTTTGTCATTTTTGCCCAATTGTGCAGTGTGCCAACCTCCTTCCCTCTGCTATGTGATAAATGGCTTTAACGATGGCAAGTAAACCACAGGCCAAGATTAATTGCTTTGATACTTACGACTTGAAAGCACAGGCAAGACCTCATCTTCCGTCCTGAAACGTAATGAAAACACAGCATCTTTGGAAACCACCTAATTATATTAAAACTGGTTAACACTGATGAGCATTAGGAATGGGCAATTAAAACAAAAAAGTAAAAATATATAAATAACAATGTAACTCACTGAACAGCTATTACAAATGATTAAGAATAGTATTATGGTCCAAGTACTGTAAATATCTTAACAGAAACTATTCATCAGTCTTTATTGTAAATGTCTGTCTATAAATGTAGCCTGGTTTGTTTTCATACACACTGCTAAAGGGAACCTGTTTGGAGAGTCTCTCATTTGTTACTCTTTACAGTATGTGTACAGTCATGAATCAGTTTCACCCCATTTCACACATGGCTTGCTAGGAACAAATCCGCAAGGAAAAAAATATTCATCAAGCATACGCTTTCCATCTACACTTTAAATCCTGTTCCTACATTACTGGATCAGCTGCTCGAAAGCAACTGATTACCGACCTGATTACCAAATGCTTTGTATTCAAAAAGAGATGTAACAATGTATTTGCTGTAGCCCTTATGTAGCAATAGCAAAACCAGACTATGGGAGTATAATTTGGCGCTGATCTTTTGAGAGGTTCCTCAACTCACCTAGGCTTGTACACTCTCCAGTGTTTCTTCCCCTCCAGCTGAATCACAAAGGCCTCAATGTCATCATAATGTGGTGCAAAGCCCTGGGTTCCAGGTGGCGTCAGGTACCTGATGAAGAAAAATCAATTACAGGTTTCACGCCGAGACCAAACGGCTTCAGCTGTCAACGTTGTTTTCGCTCACATACTCACACATTGGCTCCCGCCATACTGCCAAACTGCTCCTGAAGGATGGACAGAACATTCCACACTGTGGAGGAGAAGGCCTGGGGATTCAGCATGCGCAGGGAGCAGCCACTCTGAGAGGAGGAGGAGGAGAAAGCCAGAGTAAGTTGAGTCGCAAATGAGATTGCTGTGCAGACGTACCGCTACAGTTAACGCAGGAAAGCTTTAAAAATGTTGTACTTGGCTCTAGCAGAGTTGAGTCATGATGGGATGCCCTAGAGCGGCCGCCATTAAATACATCCCCTAACATATAAGCAAATATCCGCTCCTTAAAGGCAGAATGAGTAGGATTTTCCTAAAAAACAATGTATAGACTCATAGAAAAATAATCCCTCTCAATCATCACTTATGACCCACTAGAAGTGTGTGGTGGTGTGTGTATCTGCAGAGATCCTGCCCTCTGCCTGTATTGTCTTATTTTGCTGTGTTCCGGATGTTTCTGTACGTCAACCTTTGGGCAGCGGGAGCTTCTGTGCTTGCTTGGTGTTGAGCCGGGGAGGAGGGGTCAACTTTGAATGTTGTGTTTACAAACTGCAACCGACAAATCCTACTCAATTTGCCTTTAAGGAAATGGATTCTACGGTGACCTCCTGTATTGGGCCCCATTATCAGGGATGTGATAAGGTACACAAAAAAGCAAGAACACAGCAATCTCTCATTGGAAATGGATGAAGGTCGCAAGACAAAAAAAAAAAAATCACATCCCTGTATTAAATCATTCTGAACTGGGCTCATCTTGGGCCACTGGGCATCTTGTGATAAGGTGTGGTTAGAGAGCCTGTAGTTTCCTGTACCTCTGCCAATGTCACTGTGGCCTTACCTCATAGAAATCCCATACACTGAATGGCAGAGCTCTCCCTGGAGGATTGTGTGTCTCTCTCTTGCCATTGGTATAACTGGTGACATCCAAGTTCACTCCATACTGGACATCTTCCTTATATCACCGACAGAAACAAGCAGCTTAGTTAAGTAAGATAGCATATTTGTGTTCATGATATGCCTGCATTTCATAATTTAAAAAGGAACACGGCAAAGATAAATATATTCAGGATGGAGGAATTTTGGGCTAACATTTGTAGTTCTTACATGTCTCAATATGCGGTCAAATTCTTCTGTGGAGAATAGTCCCTTGTAGTAATCTGGATTTTGTCGTTTGACAAGAATTGGCTTCTTTTCCCATGTTTCCCTTAGAGAGAGCAATACAATTTAGACAGTGAATGATGGGTATAAACACCAAAATGTGTTATGGTTCCAGTATTTGTTAAATGGTAGCCTATAACATTGCACACTGCATTGTATCAATATTTGTATTATGGATGCTATTAATGTATAAATTGATTTTTTAAATCAAATTCACACTCTAGAAGTGGTGGCAGTTTGCCCTGTGGATGATGTAGATGCTGTTGATGGAGGGGAAACACTGCCAACACAGGCATCAGTACCTGAAGAAAGTCTTGGCAGGAATAGGATGGATAAGCCACTGGAACAGTTTGCTCGCCCTTTGTCTGCTGTTGTTGACTTTTGTCAGGTCTGCCAGCAAAGCATCTAGCGCCTCACCATCTCCATTTACACTCAGATCCTCCTGCTACATCAAAACAATTTAGTTATTTGATTCAATCAAGTGGTATGATCACTTTAGGGAAACTGACTCTTTCAAAACATTGATAAATCATCTATATTTTTATTATAAAGAAAAAGGCTTCTGCTTTACATATTTCCAGGTAAATTCAATATATATATATAGAATATGTATGTATTATCAATGCTTGTCACCGATTTTGACATCCATTTTCATAAATGAAAACTATTTCTTGGAATTGTGCTTAGGACCTTTGCTCAAGTGAGGTCCAATGTCATGGAATCCCATCATCACTCCAACCATAACATGCAGCTTCACATTCTGAGCTAATGAGAACTTACCTCTGTGACTTTATTCTCCCCTCTTTGTGTCGATTTTATTAGCTTTTTTCGCTTTTTGTTCTTTTCGGCCTTTGGTAAGACTTTACTGGTGGCTTTTGTGATTGCAACACCATTCTCCTTTCGCCTTTTCTTCTTTGCCGATACCTGAAAAACATAATATCAGGTAAAAACTTGACTCGTTGCGTGAGATGCTTTACACTGTGCTACCTTAGTAATTTAACACCCTCCTCCTGCCATAACACACGTGCTTGCCCCGGTACCACAAACCCAGACACTGAGACAAAATTGATCGCATTCAGTAACAATGTCTACCTGCAAGGAACGCTTCTTAGTAGGGGGAGGCGGTTCAGTTTGTAATGTTTGATACAATGCAAAAGCTGACATGTGAGTTCTCTCCATTTTCCAGTGGGCGCGTCATCATCCTGCGACTCTTGCATGGTCTTGGCTGTGAATGTGAACTCTATCGCCACCTACGTCACGGCTGTCCGCCTCAATGGATCTTCATTCAGATGCGTTCTTGCCGGCATCATGTTTTATAAAAGATTTAGTAAAAACAGCCATTTACCACGCCTCGTGCATTTTTTGGAGTTAAATAAATCATAGATGTTTTCTGTTCAGCCTCAATGCGCCTTGATCTAACATACGCTATTTATAATGTAGTACTTACAATGACCACCAGATCGGGCACTTTGTCAACATTTAAAGTTTGATAGCACAGTCAGAAAGTATATATACGAAGTGAGAGACTCAACTTCCGGCTACTTCCGTCTTCTTTTAAAATCCCGTTAATCAGACTAGAATGCTTCTTTTTTGACTGGGAGTCGATGGGAGTGTTTCACATTCGGTTTTATTTGAGGGGTTTATTTGATTTAGCCAAACAGCGCAATGTGTCAGGTCTTAACAAACTACAGTTAACGGTGTGAGACCTAAAGACGTCTTTCAATTAGTAAAAACACTTTTGTTTAGCAGATGTTCATTTTCGCATATGCTGTATCTATCTATGACTGCCCTGCAAAATGATCAACACGAATATTCACGAAATCTTAATTGTATACAGTCGTCTCGTCTGCATGTGCGAGATGATGTCCCGCTCTACGCTCCACCATATTTCGTTTCGCCTTTCGCGGAAGGAGGGTTTCCGTAAACCGAAAAAGTCGTGCGAGCCATCTTGACATCTAAACATCTTCGGCACAGTCAATCAACACCGTCTCCCAGAATGCTTTGCTGCATGCTATTTGCCCAGCCATCCCTCCAACAATGCAGCTTTTAATCGCGCTGTGAGTGTGAGTGTGAGTGTGAACCAAAAAAACGCGTTAAGAGTCCACGCTTGGCACGGGCGGCGTAGTCGTGCAAATCAAACGTAAACGGAAAAGTGTTTTGACAATTTTGACAAACCTACTTCGCGTCTTGTGGCTTTAATTTTGGGACGTTCTGGAGTTTGATATCGGGTGAGTAGGTGTCAAGGCTATCATTCGTCTGCTAGTAAGCAAATGCAGCTTGTTGTGACCGTTGCTGGCTAGCAGGCTAGCTAATTGGCCAGATGAGACATATTATGGCCCCTTTGCCTCCACCCCCCCCCTACACACACACATCCCCTTTCCTTCTCCATTACATCCACAACACATAGTCTTATTCGCTCATACGTTATCGTATCTTCTCGATGCACAAACTGCACTGCATGCAAACGTTGAAGCTAGCTACTTTTCAGTGAAGACTTTGAGACAGTTGTGCTGCTCTCTCTCTCTCTCTGTCTCTCTCTCAAAGCTGCTTGAACGTCGTGAGCCTTGTTCTGCTTTGATCTTCGTTCTGTGGCAACACGTCAACCTAGTCGGTCTGGTCCCGGTCGGTGCCGCGCCGTGCCGTGCCGTGCCGTGCCAAGGCTGCCTCTGGCCCATATTGGGACCCTAAACAAAATACATTTTTTTGGGGGGGCCCTTCTTCTGACATACCCCAGGGGTTTTTAATCGTACGCCAGCTTCACTAACGTGCTTATTATAGTGCCGTGTCAATTATTAACGAGGTGTAATGTAACGTTAGTTGGAGAAATCACATTGGTATTGGCTGTACTGTGGTTGTTATTGGATTAAACGGGAAATCATAATATACCCGTCAGTCAGTGCCATGTGAAATGTTGGATGTTTTCCTGCTTTGAGATGTCGGTTTTATTTCCCCCGGACTTATTCATGTTTATAAACGTCTTAAATTGTGCTGGTCTAATGGGTTTGTTCTTGATAAATTCCAGTGTGCGCTTACATTCGCCATCCAGATTGTATAACAATTTGTTGAACAGGCTTTCTATTGCGTAATTCCTGTGGGAAACAAATCACACTAGGAATGACTTGACAAAAAAGTAGACCACAACCTTCTTTGACCTGTAGTTCTGCCCTTTACTGAGAATACCAGGAGACTGAGGTGACTCATTAGAATATTGTGCAGACCTAGTTGACTTTGCTCACATCTCAAGCATCTACAGGTTGGAAATCCTGCCTCTTGTTATCTGGGTTATACTCACCTTGGAGGGAAGGGCAAATCAGTAGGAAATGTGTTACTGCAAAGAGCTTTGTTATTTACATATGTTCCCCTAAGCGGGCCATCAGTGCTTAATTTTCTGAGCCCAAAGCCCATCATTGAGTAGGCCCTCAACCAGAGTAGTTGGCCAGGTGGCGAGATGCTCCTTGTACATCTTTTACATGTCAGGAATCGAAATATATCAAGATCTGAACATGCCTCTGTGCATTTTGAGCCTTCTATAAATTCCTAGAGATTTAAACGTTTTTATTTTCATTATGATTTGATCATTTTATTGACACAATCGACAAGTCACATTTAATGATTTTCAAATATACTGAGTGTATTGTTTTGATATTTATGTATTTAATGCCTGAAATATGGATCACTTGGAAGAGAAAAGAAAGCATCTGAGCATATGTA
>OMKK01002756.1:2534-25541 GCA_900302305.1 Polymixia japonica | reverse complement strand
CCCTAGCAGAGCAGCCATGTGATTGGCTCTGAGCAGCAGCAACATGTGAAGAGGGGGGTGGGATCAGCAGCAGTCTAGGTGGTCTGAGTGCTAGCGCTCAAACGCCCATGGCAGACAGATATGGCCCAGGCACAACTGCACATGAGGCAGAAGTAATGAGAGCTTCTGCGTGCTCATGTGGAACCCTTGCAACGTGTCTGGTTAGATAACGGCCGGGGCTTGCCTGATCCTTCATTGTTTCCCTGTTTTCTACTTGTTTTATTTTATTTTTCTATTTGTGTAGAAGCAGCCATGCCTCTGTCTTTACGCTAGCGCTACTAGCTACTAGTGAACTACTTCAGTTAATCCATTATAAAAAAAAAAAAAATCATGGCGGACACACCGAGAATCTTCACGTAGCTTATTTTCTTGACAAAAAAATCTCCCACCGTTAATATTTGTGCAATTTTGTTTTTTTATCGCAAATTTCTATCATATGAATCCTGGTTGGCTACGTTTGTCCATCTACAACAATCATATGGATAGTCAAGTCACACAAAACATTAGATAAGGTGTCCCAGTTGTCCACCAGGTGTCCACCCAATTCATATTCATTGGCTCTAACCCAGATGGTGCAGCTGATTGACTAGATCAATAACGTATCACTTTCCACACAGTGTGGAGACAAAGTTGAATGCTTGAATGTCCTCTGAAATGTTAATATTTTCACGTCCTAATTCATATCTGGAGCCTCTTAATAGATACAGAAGGAGACAGCAGCACTTTCATTTGATATTCATATAATGCAAATTTAGGAAATTAGAGCTCTCAATTGCCATATTACGCAGAACATGATTAGGAATTTGTTTATTTGCATACATACATTGGCTATAATGAGGCATGCATTAAACATTCAAAAATGCAGTGGTAACTATGAATCACTAGGACTTTATCGTGTAGAGATAAGGTTACCTCATGAGTGTGAAAGCAGAGGGGACCAATCAGAAGCCGACCCTCCCCTCTGCCAGGCGGATGATTACCATGCACAACAGAAGAAGAACTCATCCATTTACATGGAAAAACATGGCAGGGGAGGGTGGAACACCGAGAGGGATTAATTAGCATACTCAGTAGAGTTTACATATATTTGATTAATTCCAGCCCTCGCGATGCCTTCCGTTTTTAAGATAACTGCTCTTCTCTGAGGCTAAACAATTAGGTTACATAAGCTCATCGTACATTTCCATGTCACAGACCTCAAGCCATCTGAGCAGCTCAGCTGAAAACCCTTAATTATCACACACCAATGAGGCAATCATTTCCTGTTTGGTCGTGTGCTCACATCTACAAATGGGTGTAGTTAATGACCCAGCGCAGCCCAGGTTTAAAATATACATAGATAGTAGCACATTTAGTGTGTGTTGCCAGTTGGATGTATCCCACAGTGGGAGTTTGGCTAGATCATCTCAAATGCACGCGCAATTTGAATTACAAAGGTCATCAAGGTTGTGGATAACTGTTCACTACATCATCCATTTATATGTAATGGTTTTATGTATGTATCAATTGCAGACGCATCAGAATACTTCATTAAAATGTATTCTATCAGTGGCTTATATACTCTTATCTGTAGTATTAAATGGTGAAGCTGTCATAAGAGTCGGGGGCCTTGGCATGACCTGTGGTCAATACACACTTAATGGAGTTTCGATGTGCTCCTTTCCGTACTACTATTCCTCCATAAAGATGATGGGTTCTTATGCAACTGGGGGCTTATATCCTTGTTAGGAAAGAACATCCACAGGAGAGATTAGATTGAGCATGGAAGGAGTCTAGGTGGACAAATCGTTAGGAACACAGGAAGTGAGAAAAAAGTCCTGAAGTCGACGTAGATTTAGCTTTTAATTCTTAGCGTTCAGCCGACGCTCTTTTCAGAGCCACTTTCAGTGAGCGCAGCTGTGGAATGAGCTTTACTTCCTAGATCGCTAAAATTGCAAGCAACCAGTTGGAAGTAGTGCAGGGGTCACAGCGCCCTGACAATAGGTGTATTCTTGTAACTCTAGAATGATGACGTACTATAGAGGAGTGCTAGAGACATGCCAGAGGAAGAAAGGAGAGACGTGAGACTTCAGGAGAGAGGGTGGCATGTTAGACAAGCAGAGGAGGAAGACACGGAAGAGGGGGATGAGGTTTGGGCGTCTATCAATAAGAGAAGAGAGATGAGGTTCTTGAAGAGATGAGGTTCAAGCTTACAACATAAAGATAACTAGTGATTCTGCTGCCATGACTGGAGGCATTCCACCATTAGGGAGCCAGGAGGAAGTGTTTACATCTAGTACAGGAAAACTCAAGACTAGTTCAGGAATGTTGTGGTGTTTTCATTCTCATACTCGCACTTCTCTTGGAGTAATGACGCATGATGATGTCATCTGAAATCTATCATTTATATGTTACAAAATGGTAGACAGAGAGACAGACAGACAGACAGACAGACGGACAGATGGACGGACGGACGGACAGGTAGATAGATAGATGGATAGATGGATAGACGGATAGATAGATAGATAGATAGATAGATAGATAGATAGATAGATAGATAGATAGATAGATAATAATGACTCACAAGCTTAGGGTCTAGCATTGTCCACAAAAAAATTGGCTTTTAAAACTGGCATCAGGAAAAAAGCCTTTAAATCTCATTTCAAAATCCCCCCTAATCTCTTGAGTATTTTTTGTGTAGTTTTGCCCTAGAATTTGGTTCTTGTTGTTGTTTTGTCTTGTCGTGACCTGACGGTCGGCAGTCTCTATCTATTTTTGCCATTTTGAACAGCGAGCGGCTTCACGTATCCCTATAGCTGCCTTTCGGTTGATTGGGATCGGAGCAGATAGTCAGCCTGGCTCCTGGCTGTCAACTGTGCAGATGACAAGTGTGACTCAAGCCACGGTCCACCGCTGCCTGCTGGCTCACCTAGTTCACTTACACCACACAGCAGACACGTAATGGACAGTCCTCACCGCATATCATCGGCCTTTATGCTGGCCTTTTGCAGGCATGGAGTCTTCGCGCGCGCGCGTGTGTGTGTGCGTGCGTGCGTGACTGCGCGTGTGCGCTGTTACATACGTGCGTATAAACGCGTCCCCCGACAATGTCATCTGGTTTCGTCGCTGCTCTCAAGCAGTGAGTCATCCCCACGTTTGAGCCACGTTCGCCCTGCTCAACGGGAAACACATTTGACGCCGCCGGAATTGTATCGACCTCCCGGTTCCCGAGAGGAAGAGCGCTCGACGTCCGACCGCAAGGAAGCGACGCCTCGGCGACGGGACGGGGCTCGAGCGTCGTTTTGTCGACGAAAAGACGAGAAACGTTTTTTTCTCTTTCTTTCCCGACGTCCCCGCCATCAACGCCGGTGACTAACAAGCTGTCGCCTTTAATGTTCACCCTCTGCGGTGATGCCGTCTCACCTCCCTTCACTGTTGTGACATTAGGTAGCATCGGTTGCCCAAACGTGCCCCCGAAGCTTTCACATGCCACGGCCTAAAAACCCCACACCGAATCACAGTAGCCCCAGTAAACACAAGCAAGTAGCGCGTTTCCACAGCTAAATTACAGATAAAAGATATAACCAATAATGTACATTCACGCGTCATCCCCTATAATTCACACCGTTAGCCCGAGTGAGTGGTCACATCTTTGCTCATTCACTGCCTTTCAACTTTTCCAAGAGGAACCCGGAGGTTGCAGCTGTGGACCGCCACTGCGTTGGGGTGGGGTGGGGGGGTTATGTAACATCCTCCTCCGTTGTCTTTCATCGCCGCTCCCTACTTCCGACACACTTCCGTGCAGAACGGGACGGGACAGGCACTTAGGAGTATAAGTTAGGAGTTAAAGGTCGCAGAAAGAGGCTTATCCCAATCCTACCCCAGCTGCAACACTTACTCTAATACCTCGCCAGCACAATAATAACGTAGTATAATTTGGTACTTAACTCTTTTTCCACGTCTATTTTTAATGCAGGTTCCGGTGATTGTTTATGGATGTCGCAATAGCGGTGTGATTTTGTTGTGTTACAATTTCTGCAATATTTTGTTCATGTTGCTCTCCTGCTACGTCCGGCATCAGATGCCCCAGGAATAAATGCGTTCCTAGATGAAATAAGAAACATTAGAAAACACTGCATGTGAACATCGCACGTCAGTGTGTTTATGCGTATGAACAGTAAGACTTGCAGTGGCCCAAGATTACATAAAATGCACTGTGAGCAATTAGGATTAGCCCATGGTCGTGGACACAGTTTATCTTACCGTTTGCATTAAAAATGAGTTGCTTATCACGCTGCCAGTAAAGATTGAATATTTTGGTTATGATACAAAGTTTGTTAATCTCCTCAAAGTCTGTTTACAGGATTAGTTTGACAGCTATCATGACAAGTGCACTGCTTATCTTAGCCTCAGGCTGAAACGCTGCCACCCCCATGCTGCCACACCAGCGTGTGCATACATAGACCGTATGAGTAGCTTACGTAGAGTTCGGGACGGTCGCTCATTCACGCCCTCCTCAGTTTTATCCCGCCGCTGTCTTTAACCTAAGCGCCGGCCCGTAGGTTAGGGCGCAACCTCCGTGCTGTACACAGGCCTGGCAGGTTTACGTCCAGGGTGGAGGGTAAACCGTCTGGCCGTGCCCCGGGGATTAAAGCTGCAATAAACGTTTCATCTACAAACGGCCACGGCGGATGACGGGACGGGGGCCGGCAATAGGACACGACTGACATTCAAGACTTTCCGTCAGTACTTGCTGGCTTGAATAGGGTGCGTTGCAACGCTTAACTGTTACTGTAAGATGCGTAGCTGCGGACTGCGGGAGGTGTGTGTGCGTGTGCGCCCCCGCGCGTCCGCGCGTAAGAATGGTTCTTTTGTGAAACGTTCAAGGTTTTTCTCTTTATACCTCTTGTTAAATGTAGTTGAAAAGTCACATGAAAAATTCTGCTAGCTACAGTTTTGACTGTAGCAGATGTGAACACCACACCTCCATATTTAGCCGGGTGCTACCTGCGGTGTGATCTCTCACTGTTCCCGTTCATGTGAAAACGATGCTCTGAAATGGTGGCACAAGCTGGCTTGATAGAAATCTCGAAATGAGTTTCCAGGACGAACCAAAGCAAAGTCATTAATGCAAACTACATTCATTTTCTGATTGAATTTTGATTATTATAGTTATGTTTCTCCACAATTGATCTTCACAATTTCCACACTAATCTTCGCAATTATAGATTGAACCGTCTAAGATCAGTTGAATGATTATATTAATTCTGTTTAGAGTGGATTTTCCCTTTACGGCAATACTTTTGGAACATTGTTTCCGCTATTTATCATGGATACTGTATCTCTATAACTCATAAACGGTTAACGTCCGACACTAGTTGCTATGGGGATGTGTATAGTCACTGACGGGGTTCATGATTTGAAACGGGAAAGATTACTTCTTCAATATAACCACCATGGACACAGAAAAAAACAACTGCACACATCGGCATCTGTAAGCCGTATTTATCAAACTGGTTTAGAAAAACAAAACAAAAAAATAAATACATGTAATGGATGGCTGATATCGGTGATTGAACAATACCAAACACAACCTTGTACTTTTTGGCCTACTTCTTTGGCCGTATTGGTTGAGACACAACCTTCAGCCCACAGCTGACGCTGGATTCCCCTAATTGGGAGATGCAGAGAACCGTCCAGCTCGCTAAATAACATGCAGCCATGCGTATGACAGAATTTATGACTATTGGATGATGTCCTGGTGCTAGTGGATATCCACATCATATCCGGCTAATTGATGTGCTCAGCAGATAATGAGAGTTATAATGCAGTTTTGGCTCATAAAGCAAAGCAAAAGGAACGGGCGGGGATTATAGAATGACATCATGTTCCTGTGGGACAGGATGAGAAGGGAAAACAAAGGTGACTCGTGGGTTTCCCCAAATATTTTGTCTCCATTTTGTTCAACGCTAGCTCTGTTTTGGAGGGACTCAGAAAGAGTAGCTGCTTCATGTGCACCAGATAACGGAGATCCTAATAAAACCATCCAAATAAATAAGCAACCGTTATCTATGGGATTACCAACGTAAATCAAATAATAAAATAATACAAGATGGAAGACAGCATGTAAATCACACTGTGGAAGACTGCATCCAGATGTTACACTGCCGGCAAAATGTCAAGAGCATAGGTAAAGCAACGTGGAAGTACAGAACAGATATTACCCCAAGCTGTCCGGTTACTGATACAAGCTGAACACTGGGATGTTTAATTATTCTTACTTCCATCCACATAGGAAGTAAAAACAACAGACTTTACATAATCTAAGTAGATTCAGTGAGGGAGACCTGGGATAGATTATGAAAATCAACGGAACAGCCACTGAAGTGATTAAGCCAGAAACTGATGGCTGATGAGGTCAGCAAAGCTGACCCAAGATGATTTGGCAAAAAACTGCTATTTGTCATTTTCACAAAGCTGAAAAGTAGGATTTGAATGTGTAAAAGTGACATCGTTGTGATTACTTTATGCCACTACTTGCTGGTACAAATACACTTTGGGGAGGACAGCGGGCCTTTTTTCATTTGAAACATGCCTAGCAAGGTATAAAATAGAAATTCAAATAATCGATACAATGTCCCCAGTTATTGATTTCAGGTATCCTTCAGTTATCACATGATATCTACACGAAGGAGAGAAACATCAGCGTCGCACTACTGAAGATATTCGTTCTCCTCAATGGCTTAAACACAGTCCTCAAATGACATGATACGTTCTCGAAATTGTGTGTGAAATACCGCAGACCACTAACTAATTTGTTGACTTACATCATTTGTCATTCCTTTCACACAAACGCGAAGCGCATTTATGCAAACCTGTCAATACAGTTGTCTACAATTGGTCCAATAATCCATTGAGTAAATCTTGCTGATCAAAATGGATTACATTGTTTTTCTGTTGAAAGGTATCGCTCTCACATGCGTTTATACATAACGTTCATTGTGCAAATCCTTTCAAGCAAAATACAACAAACAACAGTACATATTACATGAATTGCAGGGATCCGGTGTTGTCATGACATACTGTGGGTGGACAGAGAGGAGAGACTGGATGACAAGTGAGATGATGGAGTGAATCTCGAGTCTTTTCTTTTATAGTACTTTACAGTTGTTTACTTGGTATTGACTGTAGTATTTACGCAAATACTATGTTTACTGTACTGTACAAACTTTTACTGCACATTTGTACTGTAAATGTACATACTATAATGGGAAGACTGTGAATAAATATTTTAGTTGAATTTATAGCGGTGTGTAATCTTTGAGAGCATGTCGACTACATAGAAACACGTCAGTAATTTGACAGTATTGTACAGTAGGTCACTATATCATTCTTGAGGTGACAGAACACAGGATACGCTGACTCATATTGATGCTAATAGTTAACATTTTGTCTGTCTTGGTTTAGACAGTACTAAAGAGAACTTTCATTTTAGTGACATTGATAGATTTATTGATGCATTTATTTATTTTGACGCAAGTTAAACTTTTGAGATTTGTTTAGGGTATTTTGCAGGTGAGTGCTGCACACTTTAACTGTTGTGGGATCGGCACTTACAGTTTTGAGAACAGTGAGAATGTGTCAGGAAATGCGTTTAAGCAATTGAGAACAACTGTAACTTTCCCTTGCTGGGAGAAGTATTTTGTTATTAAACGAGTGTATTAACTTCCTGTCCCTCGTTGTCTGTGCAAACCGCTGTTCTGCTAGAAATGTCTGAAACCTACATCTCTCCCTTTCTACCTTCTGCATGTTCTCTACTTCTACCTTCCCCCTGCTCTTCCTCTTCCTTGATCTGTCCCATGTTTGTCTCTCTTTGGACATCCCGCTCTCCCTCTGTCTCTCCTCCCTTTCTTCCTCTCTCTCCCTCCTCTCCATCTCTTAGCAAGTGTCAGCGATCTGTCTTCCCCGCTGATGGTCCTCAAACTAAAGGAGTTTGTTGCGTACATCTCCTCATCCCCAGAACAGAGGCGGTTCTCTGGCTCTGCCCGGCTGCTCTCCAGACAGATCTCCGTGGCCGATTTTCAACAGCTACTTAACCAGGTGTAATAATCGCCATACGGTCTGCTGTCCTTACCCTGCTTCGTTGAAGAGCACGGTCTCTTGGCCCATGTTATCTCCCTATAGAGAGCATGCATATGCTGCGGTCGACAGCAACTGAGATGTATTCATGCTCGGTTTGTTGAGTGTTGTCTTGAAGCCAACGCAGACAGAACCCGGATTCTAACACGGCACTATTCAATATATATATCTATATATCTATATCTAATTTTAAAAATTGTTTCATTCAATTTACGGTGCATCCTTGCTTATCTGAATGTCAGACTTACAAACCAACTAGTCCACCAAATATGCATAGCTTGTAAAAATGATAATGTGAAATATATTGTATTGTGTTTGTTGTGCAAATGATCCTTCTGGCATCATGAAGCAGAGAGGAACTTGCAAATTATTCTGTATGGATTTCATCTCAGAAAGCGTGCACATGAATTTCAGGTTCGAATCCGTTAAGCTTTGGTCTTGAATTTCAATACATTCCATTGTTCCAGATATGTCTTTGCCTTTAATAACGTCGTTCCTGAGGCATTTAAATAATAAAGTTATATTGTGTATAGCTTAAAAGACTGTCATTTTTCTAACCAAAAACCGACAAACGCTGCAGTTTCAGTCATTAAAACACATCGCCCATTAGCAATCACGACATCCAATAAACGTTACAGCGCTGTAAACTACAGCAACCATAACAATTACACTATATCTTCCTATTAGCAACTCATGGTTCTACGTTCAGAAAGAGGGCTACTACACATCACTGTGTCCGCTGTGTGCAGCATCTGTCAGCTGCTCTAGGAGACATGTCATGCCAGTTGCAGACCTACACAGTAGCTCAAATGTACAGCAGCAGTCCTCTCAGAACATAAACGTGAACCTCTCTGCCATTCCTATAATCAGCGGGCTCCTAAGAGTGTTTGGGGATTACGCACAATGTCAGTCATTCCTGCCTACAGTACATCACCAGCCTAATTCTAGATGACCCTTTAAACTCAAGGAAGGCATACATCAAAGCCCTCCTCTTCCCCATACTCTGTTGTCCAACGAGTGTATTAGTGTGCGCAGCCTTTAAGTACTTTCAACAAAGTAGTAAGATACCCAGGAGCTGAAATGTTAACTACCCTCTCATTTGGCATTTTGGGCTTTTGTTTTCTTTTAAAAAAAAAAAAAATGAAAAAATGAAAAAAAATGAGTACCCAGAATAGAGTACCCAGAAGGAGTTCTGTGTATGGAACGTCGCAGCTTAAATGGCATGTACAAAATACAATACAGAGTACTTTTTTCGGGATATTCTACAGCTCAAATTTGTTTTCATTGGACCGTAAGTTTGTCTGCAGCCCATCTCTTAGATCTTCACAGCCTAAATCTATGCAGGCCAAAAGGCCTTGCAGGGCTGGGCGTGAACCACCTGCTGCCACGGGTTCATAGCACCTGTCCCCAGGGGGACAGCTGGGCCGGGCTCACGACAGGGATACCTGAAAGACAATACCCACCGACAGACTGACATTCCTGCGGCCTCCGTGCATCGGCCATAACTTTCCACTGACCTTTACAGCAAGTGTTCATTCCCACCTTCCATAGTGTGAGTTATGTGTCCATAGGCTTCTCTCACTGGTACCAGAAGGTCCTCATCTCCGAAAGCAGTGCTTTGCTAGGGTTGTTATACAAAGTTTGCTATTCAGAGTTTTTGTGTGACCGTTTTGAGTTGTGAGATACTGATAACCTTTATGAGACCGCTAAATAGCATCTGGCATCATGTTCTCCGGTCAAAAAGATGCAGCCAGATGAAAATATTGATTTCAGAACCAGACTCCTACAGACTTTAAAACAGTTGCTACTGTACATAATAATACTACTACTACTACTACTACTATAAATAATAATAACAACAATAACAACAGTTATTAGTATCATTATTAGTAGAAGTATTAGTATTATTTTGGATGGAGCCTCGGCCATGCTGCCTGCCTGCTCCGAGGTGACAGAACTAATGCTGACACGGAGACACAGCAACTCAATCAGACAAGAACAAGAGGGAGAACGTCATGAAAGAAAAGCACCCCCACCCCCTCCAGACACCCCCACACCCACCGCCAAGGACACGCATGATGCGATCGCCCAATGTTATCTGCTTCGAGGGGGGAACCGAACCTACCACCCAGCCAACCCTGTCAAACACAATCTCAGATTCGACGTTTGGCGAGAGACCTGCTGGCTACACCCACAGTTTTAAGAGACACCTTTTTAATTGGGGTGGGGGCAGTTTGGGATGGGCAGGGATTGAATAGTCCTATCTTAATCCTACCTTACTCTGGTTAAAATGGGTTTTTACTTTAGGACTGTAATCTTGATCCCAAATAATCTGCCAATGAATTCATTAATGTAGGTCATGGTTAGTTCAGTGTCTGCTTTCTACATACTATTTGGGGTTAGGGTAACTATGAACTTGTCATTCTGGGGGGGAAAGGGTTGCTAGACGAGGTCCCTCTGTGCAGTTTGCAGCTGTCGGCTGCAGGGCCCGGTTCACCCTACAGAAGTTACTACCTACTGCAGCGGTCTGGAATACCTCTGGTAGTGCTGAAAGAACAGCTCTTACCTGCACACACACAGAGCTCTGAATCTATCACTGCTGTCCGGTTGTTTTGCTAATTCAAGGTAAACTGCCAAGTCAATCCGCCGCCGATTATTTTCATAATATGAAAATGATATTTGTTTTAAACCAAAGCATCTAGAAGTATCACTCCACCACACTGTTGCATCCCCGTAGGCCTACTCACTGTGGACGTCCTCAGCATCTCCAGATGTCCTCTTTCCTGTTCCGCATTTCCTCTCCTCCCTTAGTACTTCCACGTTGTGTCCCTTTTTACTCAAAATGTTATGTATTTGACATGGTCAGCAACAATTCTCAATGTCTTCATTTGATTTCCAGATCTTCTCTGTAGGTCCTTGTTCAATGTAGGGAAAATGAACTTCCATCAAAAAAAAAAAAAAAGTGGGGGGGGGAAGAAACTCACTTACACAGAACCTGAGTGAAGAAAACAGGTCTCTGCTCCAAAACGATGTACGTTTTACGCGTCTTAAAAATGTTTGGTTTTTTTTAAGATCTACAATAACACGGTGATCAAATTAATAAATAGCAGGCCTATGGGAAATATGTACATATTCGCAGATGCATTAAATGCGATATTCTTAGAGTAAACATACGACTAAAAGACGGTACGTACGAAAATAAATGAGCCATTTGGCTTTTTCTTTTCTCTTTTTTTTTTTTTTTTTACTTTCGACATAGGCTAGGCTACTTCTTATGTACAAAGAGCAGGACGGGTTCAGTGTTGGTGGGATCTGTGTTATTAAGGCCCCACGGCCTCTAATCCTCTCCGTGATATTAAAGCGCGCAAGTCATTATTTCTAGTCTTTCCATCCTTGATTAGTACGCGATCACATCACAGACGCCCTACTTTTCCTCACAAAATTGTAATGATTTGACTTCGATTCGAGTAACGATGAGAAACACTGAAGGTAGACCCACGGGGGGGAAAGGGTGTCCGGTCCCCGCGGGCCTCCCCGCGTTATTTCCCCCCACGCAGACGTTGCGCGCACGCTGTTAACGCGCTGCTCTGTGACCTTCTGCGTGTCTCAATGTTCATATATGGACACGGGGTCTCTGGTGGATGTGCTCATCGAATGAGGGGATTATAATGTGCTTTTTTTTTTAAAATATATATATATCGACCCCGGTTGCTCCAAAACTTTGTCAGGATTGCAACGTGTTGATCCTTCGGATGTGCAAAGACGTGGAGCCCATTAATGAGGGGTTTTCTACACAGCTGACATCGTGGGCTTCAAGATATTGTCGCTCGACAGTATCTCGACGAAATTTGACGCAGACTGGGACTACAGGTCCATTTCCCTCGTGTCCAAGCAGAATGCGTAAAGGGATCTTTTGATGTCCATGCTGCTATTCGCCTTGACGTTTGCTTTTTCCACAGAAGTGGCCCCGTCGTTGTTTTCCGCGTCTTCTGACTTAACAGACGATTTACTGCCTCTCCGCTTTAACTCGGGACTTGCGCGACCACTGTTTGGTTCATCTTTTAGAGACGACTGGTCCTGGTCTGTCTCTCTGTGATAAAAGTAATTGAAGTTAGATACGATGACTGGGACCGGCAAAGCGATGGTGAGCACGCCAGCTATGGCGCAGAGGGAGCCCACGATCTTCCCCCCCACTGTCACTGGCCTCATATCGCCATAACCCACCGTTGTCATGGTGACCACGGCCCACCAGAAGGCATCGGGGATGCTGGAGAAATGGGATTCGGGTTCGTCCGCCTCTGCGAAGAAAACGGCGCTGGAGAACAGGATGACTCCGATGAAGAGGAAGAAGATTAAGAGGCCAAGCTCCCTCATGCTGGCTTTCAGCGTCTGTCCCAGAATCTGGAGTCCTTTGGAGTGTCTGGACAACTTGAAGATCCTGAACACTCGCACCAAGCGGATGACCCTCAGGATGGCCAGCGACATGGCCTGCTGTCCGTTCTGGTGCTCCTGACCCTGCTGCTCCGCCAGCTCCGTGCCCACTGTTATGAAGTAAGGCATGATAGACATGATGTCTATGATGTTCATGATGGTTTTGGAGAACTCCGACTTGCTCGGGCACGCGAAGAACCGCACGATGAGTTCAAACGTGAACCATATCACACAAGTGGTCTCTATGATGAAGAAGGGGTCTGTGAAAGTCAGCGACGGACGAGGCGCGGTGCTGTTGTCAGACCGGCTGGTTACCGGGAGCTCTCTCTCATCTCTGAACTCCGGCAACGTTTCCAGGCAGAATGTGATGATGGATATGGTTATTACAATCACAGACACAATAGCGATGCCCCTCGCAGGACTGGAGCTCTCCGGGTACTCGAATATAAGCCATACCTGCTTTTGAAATTCGTTTTGAGGCAGCGGCTTCTCTTCTTCTTTTATAAAACCCTCGTCTTCGCGAAACCTCTCCATGGCTTCCTCCCCCAGTTGATAAAACCTAATCTCATCTGCGAACACGTCGATTGACACATTGACAGGTCTGCGAATCTTCCCTCCCGATTGATAGAAATATAATATCCCGTCAAAACTTGGCCGGTTACGGTCGAAAAAGTATTCGTTCCTGAGTGGATCAAAGTATTTGATTCTTTTAGCGGGGTCTCCCAATAAAGTATCAGGGAACTGATTTAAGGTACCTAACTGTGTCTCATACCTCAACCCGGCTATGTTGATCAGCACTCTCTCGTTGCTCTCTGTATCCATGTCCATGTCCAACATGTCCTCATCAAACAGATGGGGACTGTGGTCCGCGCGTAAAAGCGCATCCATGGCATTTTCACTGCAGCTAAAAGTGTTGTTCATGTCGTTGATTTTCCACGAGCTTTGTTGAGGACTACTGAGGGTGTTTAGCTCTTTGCTGTAGTCCTCGCCAAGTCCAGTTTGAACAAAAGGTGGTTGAGGGTGATCCAGTGCGTTACGGCAGGCTTCGTCGGCATTGCCACCGCTCCCCTTAGCGCCGCCGTTCTCAAAACTCACCAAGGCTATCTCCATCCCGAAGCCATTAAAATGTCATACAAAGCAAGACATGTGAAGTTAAAACCTTAATATCCTCTTATTTCTATAGGAAAAGTTAAACCTATCTGCAGCAGATAAAGCTGGATAAAGTCCAGGGTTCCAGTCGCCTTCCCCGTTAGGCCTACAATAATGCATAGATGTCTTCTAAACGCTTTCTGGTCTCGATAAAGTAAATGTTACCACAAGAGGAAAGAAGACCCGGATGAGAAAGTAATGATTATAACTGACGTCAAAAGTGCTGTTCAACCATTGCTGCCTTCGAGAATGTCTCTGGATGTCAGGCAAGCTGTCATCCTCAACTCAGAGAGGGGGGAGGGAGCATGAGCGAGAGAGGGAGGAGAGGGAGGGCGAGTACGCGCGTCGTGTGTGTTTGATGGGGGCGGGGACGCGCCCGGGTTGTAAGTTAGTTTTTATTCCCTTTCTTGTTTGTTTACAGTTTAGTGTTGATAAAGCGACCGATAAATGATGATTTTTTTTACCAAATCATTAAAAGGTTATTATCCTCTAATTTAAAAATATGATCTGTCATTTCCTAGAGCAATGTTGATTTTCTCTTTGAAAGGCATATAAAGATAGTGTTTCTGTTATTACAAACGGATAAACCTGTATAGGTAAATACGTTTTTTTTTATTAGTTTTTAAGACATTATAATGAATTCACTGTAATGGTATGATGACATTTAATGATATAGGTTTGGAGCACTATAGTCTAACAAAACACTATCCATTAAGCCATTGAACTGAGGGATGGCAAAGACTTTATCCCTTTGTTTTTGGGCAGGTTGCCAACATTGAGGGCTTGACCTGTAGCACTGCTCTCTTCCACAACAGCTCTGTGTGGGTCATCAAATCAGAACACAAAGGTCCAATCATAGAAAAATAAATACTCCTATAGACTGTTTTTTTCAAGCTTCTTTAAGCTTCTTAGTAGGGTCGGGAAGAATTGCAGTCAGGATGACTACCAACTCTATATTTATGATAATGACTTGCCATAACCCATGGCTTTCCGCTGTTACACAATAGAGACTTTCACAAAGACACAATTTAATCTCTCACCTCCCAGAGAGACTAAGTAATTCAGTATCTGACTGCCTGCTAAGGGAAATATTACACATGGGGGTGTTGTGACAGTTTGACTGTAAAACTCACCTAAAACAGAAACACATAGAACAGGGAACATGAAAATATCCAATAGCTTGGGTGGAGCTACACAAAAGAGGTGGCCTCTCTAGTTTCAAAGTAGAGATCACTGTCATATACTGTATGATACTGAAAATAGCCACATTTTCTAATGTGTTTCAAACTAGCTAGTTGGCGGTTTAATTGCACTCATTAGTGGGCTAGCTATGCAGTTATTCCCACTCAGGTCCAAAATTAACCTTTTGGCTTTACCTGCCAAGGTGGCTGGTAGATGAAAAGATTTACCGGCCAGACAATTTTTTTTAAGTTAAGTTTTTTTTAATTCTGTGGTAGCATGTTCAGTCTTCTTCAGACTGTTCCCTCTCAAAGTGACTTTCCTCCTTGTCTCCCGCTATGAAGTCGCTATGAAGTCGGCCTGAAGTTCGCCCGTTTTCTTTTTCTTTCCTGGGGGCTCCACTCCTGCAATAAATCTCCACATAGCTAGCAGCTATGGTTAGCGGGATTACTTTGTTTCAACTGCCTGCATGACAGCAACAAGTACCTCACGTACTGTAACAAAAAATTGCGCATTTTGATGACTGACACAATTATGTATTACACACACAGCATGGCAGATCTAGCAAACTGAAGCATGGATGTATTATAAAAACTGGATAGGATGGCAAAGATGGCACCTATTAAGTCCAGTAAGAATCGCTCGCCTGGCGCACACACCAAATATGTTTCTGGTTTCCGGGTTACTTCCGGGGTATCCGACCCATTGAATATGTGCAGCAGTGTCAACGCCGTCGTGCCTCTGATGCCAGGTTATGTGAACGAGCAAACCGCGTTCTGGATCTGGTGACTGCGTGTTCATGAATGCTATGCTAGCGGACTTCTAAGGGACTTGCTTGGACTTTGAAACCATGGATATAGTCATACAAATGGCAACAGCAACCAACAATGAAGATAATGTTCCAAAAAGTAAGATAGTACCAAATGCTAAAATCGCTGATGTTGTGGTAAATTCGCGTTGGGCGTTAATTTATTTGTGATATTACAGGGAAAATGAGTCATCGTTCAGAAGCTTTTATGAGAAATGGATCCTGTATGTGATATATAACTACAACTTAACAAAAGATAAAGTTATTACTAGGGCTTTACAAATAATTTCTTACTTTTTTATATTGAAAAGCATATTCATATGGCATGTCTTCTGTTTTTAAAAGTTGCGCAGTGCTATATTTATGCATAATTTCATGTGTTACTACTTACACTTCTGTCTATTTTTTGGGTTGAGTTTGTATTATATTTGTATTATAACATTTTATTGTACATCCATGGTTGAGCTCCGAGAGTATTCAACTATTACAAGCCTACCCTTCAATGCAACACTGTCTTCTCCTAAAGTGACATGCCCTGTCCCTCCAATTTGTGCCTGTCAGGACTTAATTCAACATGAACTTATTTATAATGGAGCATATCAAATAAAATGTGTTGATTTGGCCATTTATTTTACACTGTGATATTTTGTCTTTGATCATTTAAGTCTTTCATCACCACCTAAACTTTTCAATTTTACTCATATTTAAATATATATATTTTTTCTTTTAAAGTCACTTTTAAATACCAAATTATATTTAATAATGTAAAAGTAAAATATAAAATAGTGCAAATAATCTGAAGGTGAAGCTCCTTTATTTGTGAGTACTTTCTGCCAAAAGTGTGTATATGTGGACTGAAGTAGCCTACACTAAATATAGTTCATGATGGGTTCACCAGGGAACATTTTCTGTTTTCCATCTAAAAAGTAGGCTAAATTAGAACTCTTATGGCACGAGATTCATTTGCATGTAAATTAAATTCATTTTTGGAAGGAAATACATAATTGACCTTATTGGATGTGTCTATAGTTAGTTTGCACTCACAATATCATTAGGCTTTCATGTGCAAATTCTTTAAGGCTGCATGGTGTGACTCTTTGTTATGAAAACAGTTAAACACTGTTTTTCACAACACTGCAGAATTTCAATGTCCACAAATGTAGCTGTCACAGAACCCAGGTATTTTCATGAAATACATGAATGTCCCAGGTATTTGATTTGAGAAAGGAAAAATAAATCAAATGGATTTTTAAAAATATTTAATTTAAATGGTAATGATTGCCATTGAACATTTAGCATACTGTGTACTGTAGATATAAACACAATATTGATAGGGGACAACTATGCTGACGTGGGGAGTAAGCTTGGCTTGGGGAGGCTTGGTGAACTTCAGTCATCAGTGCCAAAGGATGAGACACTGCTGGCACATGCAGATCACATAAACTATCACATATAAGGTACATGACTTTAAAATACCCTGAAGAAAACTGTTTGTTATGAAAAATCACCTACTGTGTCATATCAGTAAATCCCGTCATTATGCGGCTAATATATTGATAAAAAAAAGTTCAAGAACAAAGGCAAACAAATGACAAATAAATGTGACGCAAAACCACAAAATTAAAATATCTTGATGTGTGAAAAAGAAGGCTCGCCTTTGTATCATTCATTCAGTTTTCCCTTTAATTTTTGCACATCTGTACAGCATTTGCTTTAACCTAGTAAGCATCTTCATTTCTGAGACACAACATGAATGCACGTAGCAGGCTTGTTCACAGTGGTGACGTCATTCTGAAAAAAAAAAACGTTTTACAAAGATTAAACCCCCATGTCTTAAAAATATACAATACAAAGAGTAATAATTGACCATGTTTATAGCTGGATGTGTCCTGTCAACAGTTTTACAGACGTCTTTTTTACAATGGTGGTCTATGGGGAAAATGCTTTTTGGGCTGCAGAGGAATTTTTGCTGCAATACCGCGAGTGGCCACTGGAATAAATTGGAAGCAAGACTGAGTGGCGAGGCAAGTTATCAAGGCATGCTTATTTAGCATTTAGCACATTTCATACAGAGTGGAAATTGCTTTACATTTACATAAAAAGCATATAATATAAAAAAGACCATTTTTAGAAACAAATAAATCAAAGTGCGTATATAGTTTCAAGCGAGATCAAATTATTTGATAAAATGATAAATTAAGAGGTAAAAGTAATAAAAGTGCGTAGTTTAACCTGAGAAGTTAAGCAAAGGCATAGGAAAAGAAGAGAGTTTTTAATCTGGATTTAAATGTCTCAACAGTTGGGGCACATCTGAGATCTTCTGGAAGACGGTTCCAGCTGAGTGTTGCATAATGGATAAATGCTGCTTCACCATGTTTGGTCCTGACTCTGGGCACTACTAGCTAACAGCTACCCAAGGATCTAAGGGACCTATTGGGCTTGTATTCTTCAAGCATATCAGAAATGTATTTAGGCCCTAGGCCATTGAGCAATTTATAAACAAGCAGCAGCACTTTATTTATTCTTTAGCTAACTGGAAGCTAGTGTAGGGATTTAAGAATTTGAGTAATGTGCTCAGTTCTTTTG
Organism: Polymixia japonica; assembly: GCA_900302305.1. Lineage (NCBI taxonomy): Eukaryota > Metazoa > Chordata > Actinopteri > Polymixiiformes > Polymixiidae > Polymixia > Polymixia japonica. Next base: position 7,231 of record OMKK01002756.1, on the reverse strand, counting down.
GTCCTTGTTAGAAATCTGGCAGCAGCATTTTGAATGAGCTGCAGCTGATTGTCTGATTTGTCTGTCTTTTTGGGGAACCAGACAAGAGACCATTGTAGTAGTCCAACTTGCTAGAGAAAAAGGCAAAAAAAGACTACAATGCAACAATGGAGCTGCAGGAAGTTGGTCGCACTCACCAGAGACGCATTTCAAAATAAAAGTCACAAGCTGGAATAAAAACCAAACAAAAAAACCAAACATTCTTTTCCTATTTTAGCACAGACAGAAAAAGTGGCAAGCACACTTTGCAATTTCTCCAAAAATTGTACCTGTGCAGTTATTATTCTCTCCAATTTTTGGACTACTTCTGCATACTTTCAGCTAGAGCCATTAAACTCAAACTTTAACATGTTCAGCTAATTTAGGAAATGTTTATGTAACACTTATGTTACTGATGTTAGTATGGGTAAATATGGACCAGTGTAAGAAGAGGCTAGGACGACAGAAGCCTGAGAGATGAATGGCAGTAATGAAATGATAACACAGGACACAGCTGTGATGTTGAACATAATTGGAATATACATTGAAAGCCTTATTGGAAAAAAGAATAACAATTAACCCAATAAAGTTATAGGTTTTTTGTTAATAAGTTTTCATAGTTCACAGTGAATGGACAAAATAATAAACTAAAATAATAAAAGTGCGCACACAAATAAAACTATTTGGTGTAAACCTGCTAGGTATTTCAATTTGTCGCTTGACAAATTGTTGGGTCCCAATGATATGTAAAGGCTGATTTATGGTAGGTCCCTCGACACACACAAAAATGTCGAGGGACCTACCATAAATCAGCCTTAAGTGTGTGTTGAAGTCCATCCAACAGAATGTGTATGTTGAAGTTTGTAGTGTGTATGTGTGTGTCTTCATCCTTTGGTACTTTAGGTGTGGCTCACCATCCAGTCGACTGGAAATCTGGACTCTCGTAATAGATGCTCACTATGGGTATTGGATTTGTCTCCAAAATCCTCCATGTATAAAAACCTGACCACTGCAGTGTGAAATTCACAGCATTCAATGGCAATTTGATAAATTCAGCCTCATTCTCTTAATGCTCAAACAGATGGAATAGTTTCTTTGAGTGAAAGCAAGAAAATGGCAGAGCGAGCAAAGAAGTCAGGGGTCAGCCAGAGGCAGTTGATACTGCTGATTGGTTGACTCTGTTGTCTTTATATTTACCCGATTGGCTTACTGCCAAGCTAATCAATACAAAATAAGATTAACCTCTTTTTTCTCTGCTGTCTGGGTTAGTAATAACAATAAATAATGTGTTTAATTATGTGTCAATTTATAGTCATGGGTAATTTATTCCTCACCTTCACAGAATTATGATAAATAACATGATTTTTTTTTGGCTGATTTAATGGCCGTGTTTCTAACCTGGGCTACATTTGTGTGTAATCAACTTTTTGAAATATCTCATACTGTGGCAAAATTTGCCCCATAGGATTGTAATTGCGGAATGTTTAGTTGTTAGAGTGGTGGCAGGTGTTTTTTGTTTTTTTTAATTCACACACATTTTGTAAACTGCCATCATCTGCTATCATACTGTCGTCATCAAAATGTTCGGCATTTTTCGCTGTCACTCACATGTTGATAGTGATAAAAGTGATATAATTTATAGTTTTTGAGATTTAGTTGTTTATTTGAAGTCATGCTCTCCATGCAAATACACTGGAATGCCACTCTAGAGGCAGTTGGTAATTTCACAGTTTTTTTAAACTACCAGTTCTCCTACAGGTTTAATGTATTTTTAACATATAATACCTCGAAATGTTCAGCTATACCCGCTGATTCCGTAAATATCTAAGCTGTACGACTTATACTTCCAAAAAGACGTACTTTTGAATTTGTCCATGTTTTCACATAATGGTGGCAGTCAGGAGAGAAGCAGGGAGCAGGTGGCAGTTGGACCCCCCAGGGAGCACGTGGACACTTAGGAGAGAACCAGACTCTTAAAGTTACAGACACTCATTTTTTACCTAAGATTTACACAGATTTAACACTACATAGACATTCTTTCACACTCTTTCATGATCGTGATTCATGATTAATACACTTCATAGACTAACTATATTTCTTTCTTTCATACTCTCTTTTAACAATTCACTCTAGCTACACCTTTTAAATATATGGTGGTAACTGACCTTCACTGACACTACTACTACTACTACTAACACTACTACTAAGATTGTGTCACTGGAGTCAGCGGTAATGGATGATATTGCATCATTGTCACCTTAGCATGTCATTTCCACTTTTCTAAGATGTATTCCTGAACCATAAGCAGGACATGGCCATGCTGAGACACAAGGCAATCACATTTTAGAGCCAGTTCTTACCCACATAATGCAGTGTGATGACTGACTTGTGAGAACCGTAACCATTGCATTATGGCAACCAGGTTAGTTGTGTATCCAGATGTTAGCAAAAGAAGCCATTTATGATATAAATACATTTAACAAATTGCCATTGCAGGACAACAACATAGATTATTGTTACTTTGCCAATATAATTTTATTGTGATAAAATAACTATCCCTCTTTATTACTACAAAACCAGACAGCAGCTCAATTCAAAGTGAAACACAATGTTATTACTGAACTAATAAAAAGCAAAATAGCAAAACAGCATAGTCCTATAATATATCTTTAATTAAAAATTGTATTATTTAGTAGGACACCTGTATTTGAATAAAGAGTCACAATCACTTTATTTGCGAAGTACATTAAATATTTATGAATTTACAGAGACATATTGACAGCTTCCAGAGCTCCACGGTACACGCCGACACACATGGTATATGGTTGAATTACTCCTGACAGAAGATAAGAGCCTGTTTTTCGCTTCGAGGACTTACAGGAGCAATCTCTCTGTACATGGGACTGCTCGTTAAACAAATGTTGCAGAATAAAAATGTGTGTTCAGCCCATCTGTCCTGTTCCGTGTAGTGTGTCACAGAGGCGGGTATGGAGGCCGTTGTACCCTGCTAGACCCAGGTTTTATAATCACTACACACATAGGACTTGGCCCGGATTGATTTTGATGCGATATTTGTAATTTGGTGAGCATGTGCCACAGCCCGATGGCAGGTGTGTTCACTTAGTGCATGGGATTGTTTGCTCTGTCATGTTTAGTATTGGCACGAAGGCGTGGTTTAGGAATGTAAATGAAAATCGGTTATTGAAGTAGTCGAGAACAAACGTGATTTAAACCCTGATTAAAGCACGTGGCGTTTGGCGCCCGAGGAGGACTTTAAATAGGTTGACCTAACTTGAAGGTAATATGTGAGGAAGAGGAATCTTCACAGCTCAACTCTCACTTTCATTACTGCCTAACGTGAACCTAAATCTGCCAAAAAGAAATCGTAAAAATATAATATTTAAAAAACTAGTCTGATGATGGCCTAATCGCTGCACTGTTCAGCAGCAGCAGAACAGCTGCACATGGATGTTAGGTTGCACCCATAGTGCTGGTATCTGTGTCATTTCAAACCCAGCAATGGCCCTAATGCACACAAATGCATTTCCTTATGGAATATGCACACAGACATCATTTCCACATGAGGAGAGCCATAGACGGTTCTTATTTTGGCCCTTTTTTGCTATTGTGCATCCCCTGAGCCACGTGTTCTCCATCTACGTGAAGTGATGTGGTGGTGGTTGAAGGGGTAGGGACCCCCGGGGCGTTGCACTGCACTCTGCTAGTATCTGGCTGTTCTCTGTTTCCCACTAGTTTTAAGGAAGAGTGACATGCACTTTCTGTACCTTTCACAAGTGTATGTTATACACAAACACACATATATATGCACATGTGCATGCACATACACAGACACACACACACACACACACACACGTACACACCCACACAACAAACACATGCATGCACACGTCAACACACTCACACACATACACACACAGGCACACAGAAACACAGGCCTATTCACCTGCAGATGCATACAGGCACAAACACACACATGTTTGTGATACATGCATGAATGCAAACCCGCTAAAACAAACACACACACATGCACACACACACACACACACACACGCAAGCACAAAGAAACACAAAGATGCTGGACATTAAGAGCCTGAGTGCAATTACAAAAGAAAAGAGAGTGACCTATTTAAAAGGTTAGTCTTAGCCCTGTGGGTGGATTAGGAAAACAAAGCATGAGTACTATATTTATCCCTTTCCTTCCATATCTAATGCCCCAGCCTCATCATGATAAGAACTATGTGCATCTCCCCGCCCCTGGATTAGTGCACTGTCCTCAGACTGTAGCCATGAAAAATAACTTAGCAAGTCAATGTAATTGGCCACTGGCAGCATTGTGATTTCATGCACTGGATAGAGCCATTAGGATATTTTCACAATACATTTTTGATATTGAGTAGCTCTACATTACAGTAAATCATGGGGGGTGGGGGGGAGGTTTACACAAAAACGGCTGTATTTACAGTAAGATGTGCCAAAGCTATTTGGTTACAAGCTTCAGCCATCTTGTTCAGATGCTTATTGCTCTGGGTACCCATTACAGTAAGTGGGGAGATTTGTTCTGGATGTAATGGCATTGTGTTCTGGGCAGGATTAGTTGTGTGTGTGTGTGTGTGTGTGTGTGTGCTTGTGTGTGTGTGTGTGTGTGTGTGTGTGTCTGC
>OMKK01002749.1:54853-66969 GCA_900302305.1 Polymixia japonica | reverse complement strand
GCTTGGTTACACTGAATAAAACTGGCAAACAACCAATAACGGTAACACTGTTTAAGTTTAAATTAGCAACATTAATGATACATTGTAATGTGAGTATTTGAGAAATGCTAAGTCTTTGGATGTGAATTAGTTGTTGTTTTCTTTGGTTGTCACGGTGACAAGTTGCTTGGCTGCTTTGGCGATGTCATAGGCGCACTGGATGACCTGCTGAGTGACAAGCTGCATGTCTGAGGGGCATTGGTTGTGTGGCGTGGCCTTCTGGCACTCTACGTGGAGCCGGCTGGCACTCGAAGTGAGCAGGCAGAGAGACCCTCGCACCGTCTCCGAGGATGGCCTCTGTGAAGTAGGACAGGAGGAATAAAGTATTGACGTGACAAAGTCCATTAAAAAAAACAAAAAAACCCTCTTACACTACGGTAGGCCCGTGGCACTTGTGTGCGTTTCTGGGTGTGGGCGAGTGTATGTAAACATAAAACTGTAATCCAGTAAACGGGGCCTACCGTTCTAGACATGTCATTTTAGATTCCCTTTGGCTATTCACCAACAACAACAATAGCCTCAAGCGTGCAGGGGGAGGGGTACCAAGCTGTTGGAAGGAGTCAGCTTACCTTGGGAAACAGGGTGGCCATCTCCCTCACCGCCACATGGATCCTTTCTGAGCATGGTAGAAAGCTGTGGAGGAGAACAAAAGGCTTTATGGGAGAGCAAACACTTCCCTGTGCGCACATGCTAGAACTAACACTCCACCCAAGAGCTTTTCTACTTAAAAATAAATTACAAGTGAAGCTGCAATGGATGTTAGGCAGTTAGCAACTACAAATGCACTCTTCTCTTTAATAACCTTAAAAAAAAAAAGAAGCAGCCAGACGGCAACATTCCTTGTAGGCACAGTTGTCCTGCATAATTAAATGTATGAATAACAGTGCTGCTTTGATCAATATCAGCCATATATTTTGACAATAAACATATTACTACATAGTTTATATATACCTCATTACCTCTTTCCTAATCACATTTAGTTAAAGGCACAATCCACGATTGGTTTCAACGGTCAGGTCGCCCCACTTCTGTTTGTTTTGTAAACAGTGTGATGTGGCTGTTTGGAAGCATTTCACTTAACAGAAAACCTTTAAAAGACACTCAAACACAGGGAACTCCTCTGTATTTATTGCCGAAATTCACCAAGCGAAAGATTGTGAAGATGCTGACTGAGGCAACGATGTGCAAACCAAAATAACAATGTTGTTGTAATTCCTTGCTTAGCCGCAACAGAGAAGCGGATAAAAACCAATTGCAGATTTTGCCTTTAAACTGTTAAAATCCATCAACGATGGTATGGCATCTAAACTACAAACAACTTGACACAGCTTCAGCATTTGCTGATGTCTGTGAGCCATGTAACTGGTCACCACTTTTTAATCGAAAAGGATATTGTGTTTGTAATTTTACACATTACACATCTACTGTAATTAATGTACACAATTAAACATATAATTTGCAAGGGTGGAAAACTATAGAGGAGCTCTGAGATAACTAGCAGGGAGCTAAGATGTTGCGCGCAAGTGCAAATACCACACTGGGTTAGTAGAAGGGGGTGGCCAGAGGCTTCACATTTAAAACGGCTTGAATTCAAATTACATTTGTCTAGGCCCAATGGATGACTACATTAGCGATAACTATTGAAAGGTTACAATGCCTGGAAACAATGTCGACAATTTAAAAGTTAATTTGAGCCTACAGAGCTGCAAAGGTGGAAGTGGGGAGAACTACACAGGATATATCCTTGTGTCAATTGCAAAACTGAAGATTATCCTGCAGTGTTCATTATAAAGTAAACAAATGACGGCAATACAAATAACAAACAGGAGGCAAATTCAGTGAGCTCTACTAAGCTCATACTGCGTATATTTGGCATCTCATTGGGGAATGCGTGATCATGTGGTCTTTGTTTCCTGCCAGCTGCATTTGACACAAGGCCTACCACTAGCGCGCACACACACACACACACATACACACACCCCCACACACACAGAGGAGTCACAGTGCCTGGGAGACAGGGACAGAGGCCAGGGTACCAGGATCTAGAGGGAGCCAGGAGGGAGGAGGGGGCTGCTTCAGCCCTCCTCTCGGGGCAGGGCAGTAGGACTGAAAGACAGCCCTGGTTCATTCTGTCAGAGCAAGGCTCCAGGCCTGGTCTACCAGCCTCACAGCACTGGAGCAGACCAGAGAAACAGCCCTGACTAGAGCTTCCCCATACCATAACAGTGGAAAGACGAGTCGTAGAGGAAGAGAGCGGGTGGGGTGGGGGGGGACAGAGGAGGAACACAGGGAGAGTGAGTAAATACTAAAGGTGAGAACAGAAAGATGGGGAAAAGATAGTATAACAACTGAATGTAGTATCCCACTGTACGACAATACCTTTCATGTTTGTTCTCCTGGGCGGCTCTCAGCAGCTCCTGGATGTTCTTGGTGATCTGCTCCGTCTTACAGATGACATCCTCAGTGCATGGCAGGGTGGCATCTGCCTCTCCATCCTCCTCTGGTTCCACCGGGTCACAGCTTGAAATAGGGCTGCACGACATTGGCAAAGTGTTATATTTGTGGGCACAGGTTTTTCTACACATTTTTCTACACAAAAACTGTGGTACTGTGAAATACAGAGAGATTTACCTGGTGGTGATAGGCTTAATCAGCATTGTGTGAACTCGTTTGGCAAGGGCGTTAATGTAATGGATGGTCATTTATATGTAAAAGTTCCGCACTGCAGGTTTAGTGTGGGAGGCGTTTCTCCGTTTCATTTAAATGGATAGTTTAGGTTTTTGGGAGTTTGGACATCTTACTTACCAGGAGTCAAAACTCATGGATGTGATTTTTATGTCTCTGCTTGAAGTTAAAGCAATGGGTTAGCTTTCATCAGTACTTACATTTGCTGTTTGATCCCATAGACTTCCAGCAATTGAGCTAAGCTAACAATTGAGCTAAGCTAACGACTGAGCTAAGTTTCCTTCAATCCTTCACAATTCACAAGTTTGTCTGACTGTGGGTAAGTAGGAAAAGTCATTCCCCAAAACAGAAAGTATCCCTTTAAAATAAATTATTTTCTCTATCTCCATGTACAGACCAGGGATTCAGAACAGCAACAAATAACCCTAACGCCAACAAAAGAAGGGAAAGCCCCAATTGTTCTCGACTTCCACTAATGTTCCTCCCCAGGCATGTCCTCTCTCACTGTCCCTGCACCAGCAGTCCAATTCATTAGACGGTACATACATGTATGTGTGTGTGTGTGTATATATATATATATATATATAGGCGCCTGAGCAATGGAGCAAGTGGAGCAAATGCATCCTCATTATTCAATTAGGGGGAGCAAAGTTCTGGTTTTGCTACCCCACGCTTTGTCTTTTTAAAAATAAACATATCATCATACAGTCCCCGCAATCAGCTGATTCTATTTAAGCAGCTGTGGAAGCACCCTCATCTAACTAATCCCCCCCATATATATAGAAGATGGTAACTGCTATATAATAAACATTTCAGAGGGCAAGAAGCAAAGTTGGCTTTATTAAAAAAAATGTCATAGTCAATATTGTGATTTCAGTATTTTTTGCATTTACTTTTAAAACTGTGTACATAAAGACAGGCCCCAGAAATTTAATTTCCACTGGCTGTGATAAAAGCACAAATATTTTTCACAGTGAATGGTATGCCACAGCAGTGGGTTCAGAGTTGAAATATTCTTACCCAGTCTCTTCCAGTTCTGAGTGATTGGGTGTATTGTCATAGTCATTCTCCAGCATGCTACTGTGTCTTTCCAGACTACAGCCCTATAATGGGGGGAAAAGTTAAATAGTGATATCTCAGGACTATCTTCTATAAAATATCCACGCGGTTTGCAAAATCACATGTATATGAACAGTGCATAGTTGTTATCAGAGTAACTGATGAACTAATCAGAATCATGCATTTCTGACGAAAAAGCCATGTTCACTGTTCACATTGTTTGGCGTCAAGGCAGCAGCAGAAAAGAGAGGAAATTTGAAACCAGTGACTGGATCCTTTTAGCGAAATGCAGTAAATACAGCAGTTGATGCCATTAGTAGATCTGTAGGAATCCTGTTGTCAAATAAGGGTATTCAACCACTTTCTCTGATTAGTGGTCACACTGTGATAACCCTTACTCTTTCTGTGATGGAAGGGTCTTCTTGTTTGTCAGGTTTGTAAACTGCAGGAGTCCATAGCCAGTTCTGATATGTTTACTAGAGCCTTAAGAGGGTTGCTGCTCTGGTTCTCTGTGGCTAGGCTGGGGGGGGGTTCAGGTTACTGAACTGCAGCAGATGCACAGTGTGCATGCAGGCAGGCAGGCAGGCTATGCCGAGAGGCAGTGGAGGAGCAGTTAAAAGATAGAAGTAAGGAAGGAGGAGAGTATGGGGACAAGCAAGGGGACAATCTTCCCCATCCCCCAGGGCTGCCTCTGAACTGAGGGGAACTTCAGTACTTAACCCTTCGAGATCTCTCATCCCACGACCAGGACAGGGAAGAGGGGAAGGTAGGAAGGGAGGAAGCGGCTGTCCCCAAAGGACCCCTCCCAATCTAGAAAGGGGTCAAACCAAGTTGAACATACTCTATTGAATGGTTATGAATGGATGAACATGAATGACATCAACACAGAGCCGGCCTCTGATACTGGACGCATCGTTGGTTTTTATTTAGAGCACAGTCCAGCAGAGCCATGGGCGTGCTTCTGTACTTACATTGGTTGGGAGGGGTTGTAAAATGAGACCGTCTTCATGGTGTGGCGTTTCAGCTCTGTGGGGGTACTGCCTCAAACTGGAGCCCGTTTCATACATCGACATGGGGCGGCCACCACGGGCTGGGGGTCGACCAGAGTGCTTCTGGGGGTGCTGTGGTCCGCTGGGGGTCTGCCATCGTAGTGTAGTGTTTTCAGTCTGCAGTGAGTTTAGCTGAGGGGAACAACAGATCATTCACATCAAGCCTACCTGGGGGACGATCACCTAATAAAAGCCTTGGCCAGACAGTGGCAATGTGATAAGAGTAGCGGACAGCCAAGTCTCAGAGAGAGAGAACTAATACATCTATGGCCGCTGAAGCTTCACTTTTCACTTCCTCTTCTAAATATAGCAATGGTCTGGTCTTAAAGGACAAGTCTCTACTGTTAACCTTTTGGATGTTCAAGTTAAGAGCCATTATGAATCCAGGCCTGAACGAACAGCTGGTCTATGTTCCATATCTGTAAATAGTTATCTCTCTCTTCATTGCAGGTAACCAACTTCAGTGAAGTATTGAGGAATCATCTATACTGTATCATTATTTATATATTTTTTTTTATTTTAATATGGGTATTTTTCTATATGACTGACTATGAATATCTGATGCTATTGATTATTTATGATGGATTTGCTAACCTTAAAGATATTGATGCCTTGTTAGAATTTGCCTAATTATGTACACACCCACTTTCTTGAATGCACATGTGCCAATTATCCAGTGCTACTCTGATTGCCTCTGCCAGCTGACGCCAGCCTTGTTATATCTGTGAGCTGTCACTTGTTTTATGACCTGAAGAAGACTGAGTTGAAACGTAGGCGCTAAGCCCATCTATTTAAGGTTTTAAATTATTGCAAATCAGTGTGCCTTGGTATTTTTTGGTTATGACTTACTGACCACAAAGTAAAGTACAAGATTAATCTCTTTTTTTTGGTTTTATGATATGTTCTTGGATCCAAAGAGCACCTGTTTGTTGATACCTGCATTCCTGCAGTAGCACTCAATCTCCAATCTACTGGCATTTGCACTCTCTATAGAAGTCTCTCCTGTTGTTCTATCAAGAGAACCACTTAAAAGCCCCTTTATTTGGCAAACAAAATGCTAACAGTATGTGTTGCTGGAATCAGCAACCCCTGGAGCATGATCTGTTAAGAAAATGTCACGCAAGAGGTTTCCCTTATTTACAAAAACGACATGGGAAAAGAGAGAAGCAACATGAGCAACTCTGCTTTCTGGCCCTCCTTTCTGGTTTAGAGTCTCTACCACCACGGTCAGGATACAGCGTCATTAAATTAACATTTGGCTGTTCAAGGGAAAAAAACAAAAAACAAAACAACCTAAGTGGGATACAGGGTTTATATGCTTCAAAACTGAACATTGTTTTCTAAAAAGAACAAAAAAAGGCATTATGGGTGTTTCTATATGCCAAGTCAGACCAAACCTCAGCAGCAGTCGAATAGTAAAAAAAAAAAAAACGTCCCAACCACTTTTCCTTGACCTTGATGGAAAACGTCATGAGGTCAAGGAAAGATGTGATGGAGAATTCATAAGGACAACAGCGGTGCTAAGAGAATCCGACTGCATTTACACTGGGCTACGCAATTATGTAAGGCTGGATGTTATTGACGTGGGTCTGCCATAGTGAAACTACAATGTTCCGAAGATGGACTACTAAAAGCGCATCTCAGATACTTTGCCCCTTGCGTTCTTATTGTGTTGTTTCATGCAGGCTATATAAATATGGACAACCCGGTGAAAAATATTACTTTGTTACCAAGGTTGGAATTGAAATAAAAAAAAGGAATATAAGGTACCATAACAAAATTGCGAAATGTGAAACAAAATGGTTGTGATATGGTTGTCACTCATATTTATCGACATGAATCCCAATTAGTATGATTGTGTGCAAAAGGCTCAAGGAACATGAAGACATACGGACAGTGAGGTTTAACCGTTGCTACGCAACCCCCTTTGCATACGGCTCGCGGTGGTTTGTAGAGAACAGCCTCAGTAAAAGTTAGACAGTTAAACGGTCCATTTATAACACGTTAAATTCCAATTGATTTCCTTCAGTTTGTGTTCGTCCATGACCACAATTAAGTGTTAATTTTGTGTATTGTGAAGATGTTTAGTTACTGTTGGTGATTTATACTGTAATGTTGTAAATTTACCAGCGAGTTTGTATTGAGTGATAACCTTTTTTTCCCTATTTAAAAAAAACAAACATGTTTTGTGAAAATGTCTGCGACTCTTCTGTTGTTTTTTATCAATTATGAAATTGTACCCCTACATCTCCTTTTAGTGGTAGAAATTAAACTGCAACTTCACTTCACCACAGAGAGGGCTAGAGAGTTAGCTAGAGAGTTCAGACACATTCCTGTTGTTTGTGAACATGAAGGTGATGAAGACAATCAGAATCACAATTCCCTGTTAGGTTATTCATGACATGTAAATTAGCAAACCTTGGTCTGCATCATTCGCAGCTCTTCACTTAGGTGACAGTTGACTTTGAGAAGCTGTTGTATTTTGGCCTCAGAGGCAGTGAGGGCAGTCTTCACTTCCATAAACTCCTGCACTGTGATAGGTCCGTCAGAGAGGTCTGAAGACTCAGAGCTCTGTGGCAGGAGAGGTCAGATGGGACAACATTTGAAAGTTTAAACAGTAAGGCAGGATGTTTTAATACCATAACACCCAGCTCCAGCTGTGGGGACCAACAAACACTGACCTTGGTCCGTCCATCATTGCAATTGTCCCCAGAGGTGGCGTCCCTATCTGGGTCTTCATCTGACGCCACACTGTCGTAATCTGGTTGATCAATGTCCTGGCTGTCACTGCCGTGGCGGCTGTCTATTCCTTTCAGGATCAGCTCCACGTCCTCTGAAGGCAGACGCCAGATCAATAGATTAGGGATCAAACACACCCTGCTGGCTACAGAGAGTTGTCTAATTCAAATGGCTTAGAGAAATTCAAATAACTACAAGTCACATTTTAGAGGACTATGTTCTCAGAGGAAAACAAATTCTTATATTGATTTAAGCTTTGATCCAGGCTGATCAGTTTATCTTGCTACTGCTGGTTATACACAGTCTGTGGTTGTGTCTAAATGACATTTGAATGCTGCAAACTGGCATAAACATTAAAAAAAAAAGACAGGCATAAACAGAATTGATTGCAAACATGACGCTGCATGATGGTATGAGCCAACTAGCACTGGCCAACAAACTGGAGCTTATTTAAAATAATCAGGGTAAGATGTCCAGGATATGCTGGTGTATGACTTATTCAGAGTCATCTTATTTGGAATAGTGCTGGAATATTTGCAGGCTTGTAAATACACAGAGACTGATTAAATGTGGATGGCTGGAATTGCATTCTCAAAAATGAAGTAGTTCTTTGTATCTTCTTTGTCTCACTCTATACACACTCTATACTCTATTCACACACTTTAAGTGGCTACAGACAAGATTATGAGATTTTGAGAGGTATTATTTTTACGTTGCTGTTGCAAAGACACCCAAGTCACTGGCTTTTCTTTTCCCCAGCAACTACACATTTGCATTTGTTGCCCTTCCTGTTTGAGTGGCTTTTAAAAGTTTTCCGTTAGGTGAAACACAACACACTGTTTACAAAACAAACAGAAGTGTGGTGATGTGACCGTTCAAACCAATCGTGGATTGTGCCTTTAATGTCGAAGGCGTCATTCTTCCATAGCCATTACACTATGCAATCAAAATTGATCTCATAATATGTTACAGCAAAAACCCTGTCTGTAGCCACTGTAAACTACTTTAATATTGAAATATACACGACACTGTGTTGTACCTTTGGGACTTTCACAGGAATTACCCCATTGCCGACGTTTGGCATCAGTGAGAATGTCAATGACAAGTGTGGCAAATTCATGAGCATTGAATCTCGCTAACTTCTGTCGTCCCTGAGAAAACAAATATATCCAAGACAGAACAGAGTAAACAACAGTGTTTAGATGTAAAAAAAAACAAAAAAAAACTAGTCCAAGCTACAATATACAGTATACGGAGAGGAAAACATTCTCTGTAACTCGCCTGGTTTCTGGTGGAAGAATACTCAGGGTTGACAGGTAGGAAAGGCACCACTGTGGTGTCCGTTACCAGTGTGCTGTGGTTCTGAGTAGCCAACCACACTGAAACAACAGCAAATGAGATGTAATAGAATTAAACAGTCAGCTCTTCAGTAGAAATACATGTATTACTGTATTTTCACAACTTGCTGTATTTATACAGATACCATAGGCACACACCAGCAAGATATATATATATATATATTTATGAATGTTTATTTTTACAATTCCTCAAAGTTCACCTGCATCCGTTTCTCTCCTGTCAACTTCATCATAAACATCCATGGCAAGTTCTTCAAACTGATGGTTACTTAGCTAAAATAAAATAATACAAATCAGAATCACTAGTTCAACTGCAGAATAACTGAATAGCAGCAAGAGATCCATGTTTTAAATCTTATGTGAAATAATTTGGATGCAAGACAATTCTTACAGACTGGAGTTTCTTCTTTGCAGCTTTTGCAAATTCTGACAAATCCAAGCTGCTATGAAAAACAATGAAATTACATATCTTACAGTCAACAAATTTCAATACAAACATTGAGCAGACAAGACAGTAAGTAACCCAAACCTAGGGTAAAAAGCAATAGCTTTCAATTTTCCTTTGTTCCAAGTGCAATAAATGCACTTAATTTGCACTAAACCTTGACTGAACTGCTCAGCAGCACATTATTATGACTAGCATTCCAATGGTTTGATACTTTTGCTGTATCTGTTGTAATTAATGTCCTGTGTCCGTTTTATGTTGTGTTTTTGCCCTCTACTGTAAAACAACTTTCCCCTCGAGGGACAATAAAGATCTGAACTGAAATAACATACTTACTTATTTCTTATCCATCAAGATAATGCAGCATAGGAAAAACATTTTAATTAGTCATTTTAATTAGGTTATATCATAACAAATCTATTACATTGCGATCTGAATACAGAGCTGAAGTCAATCGCATACAATTGGCGGTTAGCCAGCTAATTTTGGCTCATATTTTCACTCAGTATTATTTTCTGTTTGTTGCAAGATAAATCCATGTTTTTACAGAGTTAAAAAAAACTTTGTGGAGCAATATCACGTCAAATCTATGTCCCATTTCTTACCTGTCTGCCATTTGTGGAATGATGAAGTGTTGGCCATTTCTATGATCTACAACACAAACACAGCCCATGATAGAATACTTGATTAAAAAAAAACATCCGTTCTTAATTTCCATATGTGTATGATCTCCCTACTTACCTGGCCTTCTACCACAAAGATAAAATGTTAACCGGTCAGTGAGTTCATACTGGATCTCCACTAGCCTGTCTGCCAGTTCCTGATGCCCAGCTTGTCTATAGATATTGGGAACAAATGTTAAGGACATATTTCACGTCACATGTCTGTGGTTAAAATGCAGAAGTTAACACGCAAATAGCACATTTTCATTTCAGCACAGAAGAACAAAACCACATCTGAAGTAAAAAAAAAAGGCAAAAATCTCACATCAATTAAATTATATGCTACTGATAGCAGGTCACATACAGAGCTTGTATGCTCCAAAAATTATATTTTGCAAATAATGAGATAAACCAGTACTAAATGAGAGAACAAGGGTCAATTTTACCTTGCATAATCAATGGGGGTCTTTCCACCAGTGTCCAGAGCCCCAGGGTCGGCTCCATAAACTGCCAAGAGTTCTGCCTGGAACATTTGGCCCGCTTTTGCTGCTATATGCAATGGGGTGTTTCCCTTTTCCTGAGGGCCAAAACCCACCAGAACTCCACATTAGAAATATAAACATGAAGCTAGCAGATGCTGGTATTCTGAGAGATCAAGGCCTCAAGCCCATCCACATTTGTTTTTTGTTTACTGAACTCACTGGATGGAAGAAGTTGGCCTGTGCTCCCAAGGATAACAACCTAAGGCAAGTCTCAAGGTTTCCCGTCCGAACACTTGAATGGAGTTGCTAGATGGAAAACAAGTAATTATTTATTTTGACTTCGGTACAACAGTACAAGTGCACCAAGGATACTGCAATAATGCACCAATGACTGCAATGAAACTGCACTCTTGTGAAACTGGGCAAGCTGACTGAAAACACTCTGATTTACAGCAATGTCTTGGTAGAGTAGTTACAGGGGGAAAGAGGGTCACACACATAAACACACTCACATGTTGACGTGTAAGCCCTCGGGATGGGCCAGTCAGGCATACAATAGGTGGAATTATCAGCTAGTATGAATTTAGCTTTACCCATACTTAGCCCCACCCAGATTTTCCCAAATGATCCCATTATTCAAACCGGTGAACATCAGGTCATAAGCCTGCTTCTCTTAGCTTTGTTTGGCTACTTCTGCCCCAATAAATAAAATTAAATGGATTATAAACACAAAAAATAAGGGTTTAGTCTGGGGCAATCTCTCACCTTACTGAGGTCCTTTGTGGTGACATTGTCATCCTCACGACAGGGCATCCGATGAACAAATGCCAACATCTGATATTTGGCCTTGATGAACTCAGTCTTGTTGGGACTGGAAACAACAACGAAGCTTACAAACTAAACCACTGAGAATGAACAGGTGATCACTTTCTAAAAATACCCTAAGACACAGGCAAACCATGTACGCATTTAGCCAGTACATAAATAAATGTAAGCATTTAGCCAGTAAATAAATAAATAAAATACTCACTGGACCTGAGGGTTTGCCTTCCGTTTTCCACTCATTACAGAAGAGGGGTCCAGAAGGCTATGCTCCCAAATAGAATTAGCTCCATTGGCATACAGTGTCTGGACCATCTACAACAAGAAACCACATAACAATTAACCTGAATAAAATCCAGAGGCTCTACACAAGATAGTCCCAATGAAATGGATAAAAATGCTGCATCCAGGTTTAGTTCATATAAACATTACTGACACATGCGTGCATTGATTCCAAACATAACAGTGCATGAAGCAGGCAAACCCGCACACTGCTAATTGATGAGGAAAAATGCCATTAAACACAGAAGCTACAAAAATACATATTTTTGTTTTGAAGATGCTAATAAAGTGCAAGGTGCTGAAGTTCTGTGCAGTGTGACAAATATTTTGAGTTATGGCTTCTCCATTGTCACTTTTTAAGCTAGTCCATGTCACTTGATCATGGTGGGTCCTATTGTGCAATTGTTTAATGCTCATGTTGTTGCAAATAATGTTGACAAGCAGATTGACCAAGAGATGTAGTATATGTGTGTGTGTGTGTGTGTGTGTGCGTG
>OMKK01002749.1:44675-54833 GCA_900302305.1 Polymixia japonica | reverse complement strand
GGTAATTGTATATATGTGTGTGTGTGTGGGGGGGGGGGGTCCTTGCCCTCTCACCTGTAACTGGGAGGGTGGCCATGGTGTATGAGTCAGATGTCTGACTTGAGAGCTGTGTCGCCCCAGACCTCGATGGATGCTGCAGCACTCGTCACAGATCAACACACCCCTATTCACAGAGGCCCAGCGTGGCTCTGGAACATAGAAACAAATGGCAATTGTCAGTTTAGCGTTAAATGGTGAATCTTCGACGTGATGCTCATGGCAGTGACAGAATATTGCCCCCAACCAAAGAAGAAAAGACACAAAGGAGGTTGTGCCTGTATCTCCAACGATAACGCCTTCAGCAAAATCCTAAAAAACCCCAACCACAGATAAGGTATCTAGGTGTGGATCCCTAGCAAGTAATGAAAACAACAAGACTGTGTTATTATCTATTGTAGCTTGTCTGCGACTGTGGTTTGGTTAGCTCAATTATAACCCAGTATATACGAATGAAGTCATTGAATGCAATGGGAGCCTCAAAGTCAGTTACTTAAGTTGATGAAGAAGCGTACAGGCGAAACAGTCAATATCTGAGGTTAGTTAACGCTATCTAACACGGTACACACATACTTCATTTGGAAAAAAGCTAAATCATTTGACAAACTATCTAGCCAACTAGCCAGACACCTATAGCGGATAACTTAGCTGGTTTTAGTTGCGTTAGGTCGTTTAGCTTAGGGAGCTAATGCTAGCTCGGTGGACACCGTACCCGGGGCGCTGCAATCAGCGCAGACCTCTCTGCTTCGTACTCGCTTTGACATCCCTTTAAATGGAGAGGAATCCTTAACACGACCCAGTCAACACAAACTTCTGTGAGATACGTTATTTACACGACTAGACAGCGACAGGACAGGGCATTCCGACGTTAAAAAAAGCCTTCAGCTTGCAGGCAGACAGACTGCTTGTCCCCTCCCTCCCCTGCGCTGTGTAACAAAGCAGGGTCCCGTTCCAAATACCCACTTCCTTCCTTCCTTCCTTGCTCACCTCCTTCCTTCCTTGCGTAGCCTCTAGGCCAACTCGTTAAAAAGATAATAGGTAGGGGCCATAATATGCCATTTGTGGACACTTTCTTCCAAGCTTGATAGATATACTGCCCAGAGTAAAGTACTGCCCAATGAGTATAGTAGGCCACCGGTGACAAATATAAGAAACATAAAATAATGTTAATTGTCACTGAATTCGAAATATATTTTAAATAAACAATGCCACTATATTAGAGAATAAAATTTAATAGTGATGATAAAGCACAAGCATTAAAGAGTACACGAACACTGTTTACAGCTAGTGTTAGCCTATGACACAATTTTAAAATATGTGAAAAAGTGGGGTGATAACCGGCTGCACCCCAAATTCACTTTTAATAGAGCTGTGGTTCTGAAAGGATCAAATTGCCAAGGTTTATATTTATTTATCTGATCAGATTGCAAAGGTAGTAGAAGGCAAAGTACCTGCCTTGACATCACTGATTGGGGTGTGGCCAGAAGTGCAACCCATAGAGGGCAGTACAACAATGATTTTCTGCCCCTAGAAGTAAATGCAGGATTTAATTTGAAAAATGAGGGGAACCACACACTAAAATTAGTGTTGAAAACTAAAATTTTCAGTTGAAAACAGATGTGTTTGAGTTAATAGTAGTGCTAAAAATGGATTCTGATAAGAATCTTGACATTTCCGTGTAAAAGTGTTCTTTCATACAAAATTGGTTGTATACAGTATATGAATAGAGACAGCCTGCCAACTATGGGTTGAAATCATGCTATTGCAGTTGAATTTTGTGATTGAAACAGAATCCTAATTTCAGTAACTTCTTTCACAGCAATTAACAGCGTCAGCTAATATTTGGAAAAAGGGCATTTTACTTCCTTCTTACTCCAGGGTGGTGTCTGATGCACTCTGTCAGACCTATCTACTGACATCTGTACATCACCTGTATGTCAGATGAAAATCATCTTATTCAACTTATGCTGTTGGCCTGCTATGTATGAAAGCATTTTGCTAAACTCTAACAAGAGCAGCTGACTCATTCAATTGAACTCCCAGGATTCCTCTTGGCAGCAGTAGTAGGCTAGGTAGGCTAACTCATCAGTATATCAAATATTGTTGTGTATAGATAGGGGTTGTGGTTCTACAATACTAACCTTTCCACCTCCCTCCAACAGACATTCTCTCTGGGAGCAAGCTTTGCACATTGGCCACAGATGCACCTGTTGGAACAGAAAACAACTATTGTATACTAGTGTTCCAGACATGGTAAACTAGGGGTGATTAGATCTAGCCTCCAGTGGCAGCTGGAGTGATTGATGAAGAAAGTGTAAGCTGTACATTATAAACTGTTTGCTACCTGATTAGAAGCTACAGAAGGCAGATGACTGATATGTCATGATTCATTCACATTCATTCGTGATGTGATAGGTCAATTTATAATTAAACAAAACTGTTAATTATTAAAATATGTGTGCTGACAACACTAGCTACTTAATTGAGGTATGTGTGATTATTGGGTTCTGCTAATGTTGCTCCCTGGCAAAGAATAGTGACTGCCAGTTTATAAGGGCCGACAAGTAGGCTAGCTAGTCCCCTACTACTCCTTCACCCATCCTCTCAAGACCCTCCATTGCCTCTGTGGTCAGGACTGCTGCTTTAGCAGGAACAGAGGCTGAATTTACACAGCATTATTTGATTCGGAGTACCTGACTATGCTTGATAAACAATATGCTTATGTGGCACTGGCTTTGAATTAAACATATTCCTTACAGTTGGATATTTTGGCTGGGGTCCCTTGCAAGTTTTCTCCATCACCTACCCCCATACATGATATGAATTGAGATTACAGGCCAATTTATCAGCCTGCCAAGCACCACAATATTTATTAACATATTCAATAGCAGACACTGCTTACAGTAGTTTAACTGCACTGGAAGCTTTATATTGAAATTGTACAAACAAAATATAGATTTCAAAATGTGACCCTTAGAGACAAAGAAGAGATTTAGGAGTTAAAATTCAGGTGTCACTTGTCTCCATGTCCACAGTTTCATTGGTGTTCAGCTACAGGTTGTTAGTGGAACACCATTATAAGAAAAGATCCACCTCTTTCCTCTTACGTCCTCTTTATTATCCTGTGTGGCAGTCAACTCTAGTATATAGACTCATCACTGTTGGTGATGACTCCCACCAGGGTGCAGTCAGCCACAAACATTAAAGGTGCTGTAGGCAAGTTGCTTTTACAACCACTTTGATATTATTTGATGAAATTCATTACATCCTGACAGCTAGCAATAAATCAAATGCTCTGAGAAAAAACCCAGTCTCTGTGGATGCCTCAGGCCCTGTATTCAGCCTCTCAAAAATCTCACCATGCCTGAATCTCACCAACCAATCAGGGCAGCTTTCTGCAAGGAGGTATCCCTACCTGCCTGTCAATCATGTGCACAGCTCACTCACTCTCTGACCTGACCAGCAGCCAGGCACTACTGCTTCAAATGGTTGCAGGGAGGGAGTAGAGAGGGAGGGGATGGATTTTTTTGGGGAATTCATGCTCATTCTTTCCAAATTCTGTCCATTTATCCAAGCATGCCTACAGAACCTTTAAGCAGTTTGCAGGATGAGTTGCAGGAGGAACAGTCAATGGTTTGCAGAAAGCAGATGAGGGAAGAGATGACAAACTCATGTGGTGCACCTGTGGGCATAATGAGGCAAGAAGTCAGACAATCCAACCAAACAGATTATCTTCTATCTGTCACTAAATTTGTTATTTATTCTCCTGTGCAGGCACATTTATATTTGAAATAGTAACTGAGCAAGTATACAGTAATCTTGGGATGAAAGGTAAAATTATTTCTCCTGTAGTACCAAAATATTTCAGTGCATGACCTAGTTAGAATGGTAATATTTATGAATAATTTAGAAAAATACTTTTTTTTCAGCCTAAATCAAACACCAATTGTGACATCTTGGAAGATGGATGGGTGCTATGTGGCCACCAGATGGTGGCAGTGCCCTGATTTTCCCAGTTTTTTTCAAAGCCCAACCTCCTTATCGCTTCTCTATCTACACACCTGGGCCAGACCAACAAATTAGCAAGAGGATAGATAAGGTAATAATAATAATAATAATGCCTTTATTTTATATAGCGCCTTTCTGAGTACCCAAGGTCGCTTTACATACACGTACACACACAGAGTGACACACAGTAGGTAGTTGAGAGTTTGCTACTCTCGAGATTACCAAATTAGTCAGGCTTATTTCATTTAGTCTGACTCATTTTCAATTTATTTGGCTCCATAAAGCAAGTTCAACATATCTTAAGCTCAGTTACTATGGAAACTTATGCTTGGAAACTAACCTGCCCAGGGCAGGCTAATTATCAGGCTAAGCCTAAATCAATGCTTAACCAGAGTACCTGTAAAACTGGCTGTTTACATGCACACAATAGTGCAAGTATGGCCAATACTGCGATTAGGCCGTTTACATGATCGGGAATGTGACAACTTTAATAATCCTGTTTACATGTTTCATGTAGTTATTTTGATTATCTAGAAAGAATTGTGGGAATCCGTAGTACATGCATTTAGTTCTTTCCAGCGAAAATTAATGGAAAGTGAGGATTTTACCACCAATTTACTGGCCCCAAATAATGTGCGTACTCCACATATTTTACTGTGATTATGCTTACTTCGACTATGAGCATAATTACATTAACATAATCAGAGTATGTTGACATGGGTTCTGCCTTACTCAGATTATTGCCTTAATCACATTATAATAGCATTATTGGTGTGCATGTAAACGTAGCCATTTTGACAGTTTAGGCCTAAAAGGGTTGCATTATTTTAATAACTAGATTTTTCTATTTTTGTTATTTTATACTTTCATCTGAATTTCTTGAATTCCTGGCCCACCTTGATAGAAAATAACTACTTTGATGCTCATGAAAGAACCCAATTTTTCTACTTGCTTCATTGCAACAAGACCACTGCATCACATGTGTCTGTTTAAATTTTCATGAGTAGGATTTTACAGTCAATATGCAACCTGAGCACTCACATGGCAGATATGGTATACTCATGAAACCATAGCTACGGATGAACATTCTCTGAGTGTGTGTTAGACTATTTACAACCTGGACACAACATTTGGAAGTCTCCCAGATCCAGAGTTGGGTCTGACAGGATGTAATTGCTATGTTTATGAGTAAATTGGGGAGGTGCCTTGCAGACCTGAGCCCTTCTGCAGAGTTTACTGCCTCTCAAAAGCAATTGGTGTGGAAACCTATGTCATATGACAAATGGTCCATAATAAACAGAGTTGGGTTCTTACGTTAATGATCAATGACTATTTATTGTTTCTTATACTGTGTTCAGAGAAAATACCCAATTGTGATTGGCTAGAAGTTGTCTATCAAATGTATGTAACATGCAGTATAACCTGGGTTAACTGTTTGATCCCTATTCTAAATCAATGCACTTGCAAGGTTTGGACATCGGGAAGGAGATACATTATTGTTGGCTTGCCTAGGCTTCTGCTGCTTTAAGAGGGGTGTCGGTCCAGAGAGAGGTAGTAGATAGGCTTAGGTTAAGTCACTGAGAATACATCATACAGTCCGCAGCCTCAGTGCTTTCAACCAGTGCAGCCTGTACTGCATTGGGGACGTTCGTCTAAAAAGCTGTTCTCGTTTTTATCAGCTGCACTAACAGGAGCAATGGGAGGTATGGCAACGCTATTGTTTTGATATATTACGCCTATTCTTAGTGATGCTAGATTCAGTGTATGATCTATATGTTCATGGTAATGTTTCTCGTTTGACAGAGGCCGAGACACGTCAGAAATTGCTGCGCAATGTGAAGAAAGAGGTGCGTTATAATTTATTTTGCATCGTTTATTATAGTTTTAAAAAATAATAATGTTTGTTATAGGCCTAAGTATTGTGCGGACATCTGTCATGTCCATTTGATCCATGGTTTTATATGGATTATGGATTTATATGAATACAGACACACAATTATAATGGGCAACATTAAAAGTAAATTGCGCGCAGGTGATTTTTTAGCGCTGTTAGGTTGTCTTAAGATGATGGTGATGATGATGATGATGATGACGAAGATGGTGATGATGGCGATGTTGATGATGATAATAACGATATGATTCAGTGTCCGAGAAGAAATTAGAAATTAAATCCAATAGTGTACATTTTATTTGAACCTTTAATGAAGAAGCTGGTATTTGTGGCTACACCCCCACTTCAAATCATCTTCAAACTGATATACACCTTAAATGACAACTGCTCAACCTCGATGGACAATCAAGACTTTAGGGGTGTGGCTTGTGCTTGACGATTGCCAGTGTTTCATTGCTATTTCTCTCCGTCCTTGAAAAACCATAAATGCAAAAAATCACATTCAAATCAGTCTATTTCATTGTCGGTTTCTAAGATAATTAAGCATCAGTGTGCAAAGTTATTCATATAAACATACCAAAGACTCCTCCGACAACTGTTCAGTGATTCCCTTTGGGCGAGTAAACAGGATGTTTTATTCATCGCTGGGATGGAGGCTTCCACCTTTAGCTTCTTTACGGTCTCAGTCACCTGTGACTCACTGCCTGTGAAACATCCATGACTCCCATGACAGCTTGGTACCAGACCCGCTGCAGGGAGAGTCCACGTTACTGGCGTCGCGGGTAATCGTTAAGCATAAGGCACAGATAATAGTTTTTTTTTTTTTTCTAGACACCGTATTTGTGTACAGCATAAGGCTACCGTTAAACAAGCTCAAGTATTATACATACAAAATGTAGGCTTAACAAAGGAAGTGTACCACACTGAATCCACCTTTTCTGAAACATACTGTAGCCTATTATAATCAACTGACTGAAATAAATATGCAGAAATCCTCAGCTAATTGTTTATAAATGACAACAGAACATGAAATGGCACACTTTCAAATTGATCCCAGATCACATGACAGTTATGTCCCAATCTGGTCTGTTGCTGTATGGTAATATATCTGGGTTATCTCTAGATAATGTCATGTCAAACTTATACAAAATAAATACATTACATACCTTGTAGGACAGAACTTTTCTTAATTGTTTAGGTCTACTGGTAAATACGGCATACATGTGGTTAATAGGGACAAATAGCCCTATACTGAATTTGATTATATTTCACACATTTTTGAAATCCGCAGATATTAGTAACATAAGATGAGATAGAACATACACATGAGTTGTGTGGCTGTGTGTGGAATCCAACATCTTCACAGCTTTTCCATTGTATTTAATACCCAGTCAGCACGTAACATCTTTTAAAGTGAGGTGTTCATCCAAAATTAAAGCAAGGTTCTATATAACACCACAACAAAATTATGAATACACCTGTTTACCAATTTCTCATTTTGGACACCAATTAACTACAATCGTTAACATGGTCTTCTTCTGACTAAACACGGGAAATTGTATCATCAGCATATTCAATTATATGAGTAACTTTAACCCTAAATTTAGAGCTATATTTAAATGGAATTTATGTATCCTGGCGCTACATAATACTGTTTGACAAAAACACAACATTCCTGGGGTGCAAAATTTGTAGTTTAATATCTATTTGTTACCCTTTCCATTTTAGTGATATTCAAAACAAAACACCCTGACCCAGTAAGTTAAACTAGGGATATTTTAAGTTGCTTAAGTTGCATGGAAATGTTATAAGCAGTGTGACACCAAATCCACATCGGTTGCGTCACGTGAGCATCATGTCACAGACATGTAAGTGTCTCATGTGAGGCTTCCACATTTAGTGCCCACACTGGTTCCGTTTTAGTGTGAAATTAAGTGCTTTGCACAAGTAGCCAAATATTCTCCATCACTGATATGTGTAAGAACCCATTTACCTAACAGCCAAAACGCGAGCGTGTGGACTTGTAGTCAATGTTTTCTAGTCGTCTGTCTCTCGGAACAGAAGCGCTGTCATTGTAATCAATGCTGCTGTCTCCAACACATGTTTACCCATATCAGTGATGGTGTCCTGTGATGTGTCGCAATTGTGCCCTATTCTGTGTCACCTGTTGAGTGCTGTCTGACACAGGACACAGTGTTTTGGCTCCTACTGGAGTTAACCATAGATAGATATCAAGACTGGAGGTTATCAAGGCTATTTTTCCCACCCATGCATGTAAATGATAGTGCCAATCCTGTTAAATTTTGCTTGTGCTAAATGCATACAAAGCTATCACATAACAAGTCAATAGCCACCTAATGGTACAGGACTCACATTACACAGGACAAAACACAGACATTGACAGGACAAGACAAGACACAAAGGGCACAGGACAGGACAGGACAGGATAGGACACAGACGCCCCCTAATGGTACAGGACACACTTTACAAGAACAAAACAGAGGACAGAGCCCTGGATATATATATATATTGAGAAATAAACAATATTTTAAATACAGGAAAAACAGGGATGATAAGAGTTGGGCAGACAATACAAAACGTTAAGGAATGAAGCGAGAAGATTAATGGTGACCCTGGCAGGAACTCTTGTCCAGCCTTATTTTGACTATGCCTGCCGTTCATGGTACAATGGCCTAACTTCGTACCTTAAAAACAGACTTGAGACTTCTCAAAACAAGGTAGTTAGGGTTATTCTGAATATCCCCATGAGAACTCACCTCAACCCTTCTCATCTTGAGAGCATGTTTTTTACAGGATAGATTTACAGGAAAGAGTCTCTCAGATCGAGTTGTGCATTGTACATCAGATTGTGTATGGTGCTGTCCCCCAATACCTAAAAAAGGCTTCCAGGTGAGGGATATTCACAGCCATTCCACTAGGGGCAGTTCCACTGATTTTGTTCCTCCCAGGTTTAAGAGTAACCTGGGAAAGGAAACTTTTCTGTACATGGATGGCAGTAAATCTGTGGAATAGATAATAGATAGATAATGGGTAGTCATAAGCAGCTGGGAAGGTTTCAAGCTGGCGCTTAAGAGTTGGCTCAGAGATTATAGGATATTATGTGTGATAATAGGGTGTCTTTTTCTATTTTATTTTCTTGGTTTTGTATTGATGTAGCTTATTTATTTTAATAATTATGTACAGACCCAGACATGTATATAATCTGCTGAGGGGGCTGTGAACTAATGCTGATATATTGATGTATTTATTTCTGTGTGCAGAGTTTGAATTAGTTTTATAATAATAATAATAACCTTTATTTACTGTATATATGTGGTGACTAGGACCAGGCGTTGTCCAACGAAGCATTGAGGTAGAGATTGATGTTGTTAATACAATGAATACCTTACTGAGTGACAGTGTAGGCACCGGTGATGATTGCATTGCATTGTATTGCATTATTCTTGTTGATTCATGTTTTTGTGTCATTTTTGCCGTGTCAGATCGGCTGTCTAGACCCTCCCCACCCCCCAGCACACCCCCATCCCCAAAGGGACCACAATGGAAATAAGCCTTAGGGCTTTATTGTGTTATCCTGACTTTTCCTTTATGTAAGCACGCAATGCCCTGGCAGAGCTGGTGTTTTTTAAATGAAATTGTCAAATAAAATCAATCAATCAATATACACAGCATAAGACACTGCATGGGACAGAACACAAAATGATACAGCCCTTACTGCCCTCTGTTTTGACAATCATCCAGTACTAATGAAACCACAATATACCAAAAGTCATAGGTTATTGTCCCACCCATTTAAATGTGCTAGCTGTAATATATTAAAATCTAATAATAAGTTGAATTACTACATTGTATTGGAAGATGTAGTATAATGGTGATTGTCTGAAAGTGTCCTCCCTCTCTCTGTTTTGGTTGTACCTCAGTGGTGCTGTTTCAGCACCATTAATATCTAGAAAACTAGGAATTTGTTGGTTCAAGTGGAAGTGCAAGGTGCTAAATGTGCTTTAACAAATTTTAATTCATATTTCAATCAGCTAAACTGACTGGATTTGTCATCATAATCAGAATGATGTTTATTGCCAAGTACGTCATACATACAAGGAATTTGGTTTGGTGCTTGCTCGCACAAAGAGGACAAAACAACACATCTAGAATAATATAAAAGGGAATATAGAAATAAAAAATTTAAATTGAAACTAAACATA
>OMKK01002749.1:6110-44655 GCA_900302305.1 Polymixia japonica | reverse complement strand
TATAAACATAAAACAAGTGGAGTATATGCAGAGAAGTGTTGGAGATATTGTACAAATGCAGTGGGGGTGAAGGTCAAAAATAGAACAGAATAGAAGTGTCAGGATATAAAATATTAGGAGCGTAATAAATAGAATATACAGGATTTACAGGGGTGGAAAGAATATCTTCTTCGCTGTACATGATATACAATATTTTTATATTGTTTATACAGTTAAACAGTTATAGAGTTTATACAGTTTTTGTAAGAGCCTTAGCTATTGCACTTGAGGACACGGTGATGTAAAAGTTATATACAGAATATATACAGAGGTAAAGGAGTTACAGTTGTAGGGTGTGAGGACTGATGTGTGGTGGACGGCCAGGAGATTACAGTTCAGTTGTGAACGAGGGCTACAGCTCGAGGGAAAAAAAAAGTTCCTGTGTTTTAGACATCACAGTCCACAGTTTCTTCCCTGATGAGAGAGCTTGGGAGATGTGGTGGCCAGGGTGAGAGGGATCGGTAATATCCTGTTGGCACGCCTCCTGGTCCTCGACTTAGAGGTCCTGGAGGGTTGGCAGGTTGCAGCCAACGGTTCTCTCTGCTGTCTAGATGATGCATCTCAGCTGGCTCTTCCTGAAGTCCACAATCATCTCCACTGACTTCTGAGCATTTAACTCCAGGTTCATTTGGCTGTACCAGGACACCAGCTGCCTACCGCCTCCTGTCTGTATACACACTCATCGCTGTCGGCTATGAGTCAGATCACCATAGTGTCGTCTGCGAACTTGAGGAGCTTTACAGATAGGTCCTTGGAGGTGCAGTTGTTGGTGTAGAGTGAGTAGAGCAGCTGAGAGAGCAGACATCCCTGTGGGGCTCCAGTGTTGAGGGTCATGGGGTCAGATGGGCGATTGCCCAGCCTCATGTACTCCTGTCTGTCAGGAAATCTGTGATCCACCAACAGATAGGGTCTGGCATGGTCAGTTAGGAGAGCTTGGCCTGTAGGAGCTCTGGGATGATGGTATTGAACATCGAGCTGTAGTCTACAAATAGTACCCTGGCATAGTTACCGGGTCTGTCCAGGTGCTGGAGGATGGAGTGTAGGTCCTGTAGTCATTTAGACCTGTCACTTTCTGTTTTTTGGGAACTGGTACAGTGCAAAGGTCCAGTGACTGGTTGAAAATGTCAGTCAAAATGGGTATGAGCCTTTTGAAATGTTCCTTTGTCTTTCATATCGACAGTACAACTCATTCAGGTCATTGGTCAGCTGCTGGTCGCCCAGGAGGTGGGGGGAATTGGCTGCTTGTCAACTCTAATTTCCTTCTCTAATTTGTACTTGGCCTGCTTGTAGAGGACATTATCGTGATAACCATTAATATCATGATACTGAACAAGATCTGCAGTGATTCTTGAATATAACTTTATGAATGTATGCATGCACGAACACACCATTACACCCTAGACACACAAACTATTACAAATGAACAAACACTTTATCAAATCCTCCAGAGAATATTGTCTGGAGTGTATTGTTATCTCTGACTTTGTTCTCAACAAAAGACATTGGAAAAACATGTTCACTGCTGGCTGTCTCAAATATGATTTAGTCTGCCCCACTATTTTCATTCCATTCCATCATCCATTCACCATGGTTACCCATTGCAGCATATTCCCCTCTGTAATTGTTTTTCTTTTGTTTTGGTTTTCCTCCTTGTCACCACATACCACTATCTGACAAATTCCATCCTCACCATTTGCCTTTCTCTCTCAGGTGAAGCAAATAATGGAGGAGGCAGTAACAAGAAAATTTGTGCATGCAGACAGCAGCCATATCATATCCTTCTGCGGTAAGTGTTTTTGTTTAAGCCTGTGATAAAGCTGTTCATTAATGTAATGGCAATATTTTTGTACCTACTAAAACCTAAAAATAAAATTAATACCTACCGGCATTTGACCCATATGTCGGCGCTGTCGGGTGGAAACCTCGTATCTCCATGAAGGCAACTTTTCAGGAAGTTGAAAAAAGGTTCCAGTTTTTGCATTAATTAATGAAACGTGGTGAAATCTACATTACAAGTGTACATATAATGTTAATATACATATCCGATTTTTATTTAAATTAGTTACTTTGGCATTTAATGCTAATTTAATTACTTTACTTTACTTTTAATGAATACAATGCTTGTTACAAGTTGTTTTCACATGAAAAGCATGGGTACTCCTGCCGTCTGGTGTGCTTTTATTCAGATTTTATTATTTCATTGGAAGTCAGCCTTATGTGACAAACATCATCTGATTTACATGAGATTTACATGGTGTGGTCTACACATGATATACAGCAACATGACAATTAAAGAAGAAGCAAATAAGTAAATACAGCAAGAATAAATGAGGTAAAAATAAACTATATAAATGTCTGTCTGTAAAAATGTGATAGAAAGATTATGCTTGCCTCACCCACTATGCAGGCTGTTCCATACCCTAAGGGCCCAGACTGCAAAGATTCAATTACCTTTGGTCTTTAGCTCTGACCTTATAATGGCCAGGAAGGCCCTGCTTGAGCATCATAGGCTGCTTATGACACCTTAAAATAAATAAGATGTACTATAGCTAGGAGGTAGATCAATAAAATCTTAACATCACAGGCAGCAACAAATGTAGACAAGAGAAAATAGGAGTATCATGATCCCATGATGTATTGTTTTGTCAATAACCTGGGATCAGAGTGCTGTGGCCTGTTGATTGAGACAGAAGAACAACACATTACAGTAGTCAGGGAGAGATTATATAAAAGTGTATGTGTTTCTCAAAAGAGTCTAAAAAAAATCTTTGCTATGTTGTTTCCTGGGATTCCATCTAGTTAGCTTGCTGCTCCAGGTTTAAACATAAATCAGATGCCTCCTAGATTCAGTTTTATCTGAATTTATTTGGACTAGATTTGGGACACCCAGTCTTTCAGCTAGACTTTTTATAGTTTAACCAGAAAGTCTTCTATACATGCTGGTTGTGTTCTTAATGCATAGTTTTCCCCAGTGGTATTGTACATTTCTTTGATGCACTGGGAATTCGTTTCACGACTACATTTACATTTACAGTGGAGAATAACAGCTGACACTATCCTATGGAATTTAAATGCCAAGCCCTGTCACCTCCTACTAATTCGATCTGTGTATGCTGGGAGTGCATAGGAACAGTCTAAACTTTAGTGTGTTCATCATGTCATTGGTCATGTCCAATTATTAATAATAAATCAGGTGGAGGGATGTTCATCAAGTGAGACTAACAATATTCAAAGGTGTTAATACTAATCAGAAGTGAGGCCTGTGTAAATCAGATCCTTGACTGACAAATTTCAGTCTATTTCTTGTTCTGCTGAGAGTCAGCTGCGCTTGCCTTTCACCCATTTCCTATATAATCACTGAGGCTTCAGGCCTTCTCACTGGGCAAAATAAATATTTTTGATGAGATGTAAACATCTCACAAGGGTGGAATCTGCACTATCATGTCAGCCTTTGTAATAGAGGCTATGTATGTGTGTGTGTGTGTGTGTGTGTATGTGTGTGTGTGCGCGCGCATGTGTGCATACATGCAGCTGTAGTGGAGGCCTGTCTGTTGCATGGACTGAAGCGTCGTGCTGCAGGCCTGCTATGCAGTAATAAGGTAGCAGCCCTCTTCATGAAGGTGGGCAAAAGCTTTGCACCGGCCGAAGAGCTCTGCCAGAAGGTCCAGGAGCTGGAACAGCTTGTCGAAAACAAGTGAGACATTGACTTCTGCCTTTGTGATGCCAACACCATAAAAACCAATAGGATGTTTACCTTCTTATTGTCTTCCCATTCCACCTTGTCTCGTCTCCTTTTGTATTCCACTATAATGCACTTTACTACCTTGTCCTCCCGTGTCTAATGCAGTACTGCCCTATGCTACTGCTCTGTTACAGTTTTCTAGCCCTACTGTATTTTCTGCCCACTTGTCCCTATGCAGTCACCTTAGTGGTGTAGTGATCTCATGTTACACACTGTGATGTGATTCGGTTCTAGGATGATATGGTACTTCATGGTGATGCCTTTACTCTCTTGCTATTCAAATTAATCTTGTTGTTTATGCTCTTTGATAGCATCATCAGTAAGCAGTATAATTTGTATGTTCATGTTTCATTTAGGATGAATATTGGGACATAAAGCTGTTCAGGTCGTTTTTTACATTTTATTTAAATGTTAGCTAAATTGTCTAGGGCAGTTCAAGCTAGGTTGCCATGGTTACATGGTAAACAAATGCCTTTTGAGTGAATTCCCCCTTTTTCCTTTGTGTTTGAGTATATAAATACATATAAATTCAGAGGAGAAAACTAGTTAAAGTAAGGTGGCTCTAAGGTCTAGCCTTTGTTATGTTTAGAAATTAAAAATTTTCATACTTTATATGAAGGTATTTGTTCACCATGTTTATTTAAAGTCAGAAGCCTACGTGTGACCATACACTATGTGTAGCCTAGTGGAGACCCTTAGTATTGTTTTGCTTTCTCTCGCTAATGGGCTCTTTATAATGCAATGTGTGTATTAATTCACATTTATCATGTAAGTGATGAATGATGAACACCACTAAGGTTCCCTGCCTATTGCAATAAACCAACGATGTTGGAGGAGAATGTCTCTGGTGGATTGTTTGTAGGAGGAGTTTAGCTGCCTGTCAAATTATGCTTAGTACAGTATAAGGAGGACAGAACAGCTATCCTATCCAATTTGTCATTCTTGTCTCTTTCTACAGCAAGCAGAATAGTTCTCCTCTGACAAATGACCGCAGTCGGCAGTCCAAATTGGCTAATCTCCCGCCTCAGGCATTCAAACACTTGTGGATCCGCACAGCTCTGATAGAGAAGCTACTGGACAAGATTGTCGTGTACTTGGTAGAGAACAGCAGGTAATATACTGTATAATCCATTATTATAATTCCGTATCTTTGGAAGATTTTCTAATCTATTTAATACAATTCATGCAGCACAAGCCGTTCTCTCCCTACCGTACATTATGTCCTGTATTCATAAGTCATTAAAAAAGTACCTATTTCCATTATTTTTATTTATTATAATTCTTTCCTGCAGTACATTCTATGAGAAAGAAGCCATGCTGATGGATCCTGTGGATGGGCCAATCCTTGCATCTCTGTTAGGTATTAACAAGCCTTGCTAACGTACACATCCGTTTAGCATTGTGGGACCACTGTGAGAGTTGAAACCTTTACTTAGGCTAACTCTACTAACCTTCACTTCACTAACTTAAATCTCTAATAAGAAAAGAGACAATACATTAGATTACTGGGCCCAGTAGTGCATTATATCAATGCATATACCACAGTGACAATAAAGAAAAAGATAAAACATTGCAGAGGAGACTTACAGTACAGTACAGTGCTGACCTCATCTCTTATAAGGGCAACAGTCCTGTAGATTTTTTACTGATACACAGGAACTGATGAAACCACCCCTTGTGTTAAAATCCAAGGTGGGCATTTCCTCAGAAGCCAAGTTCAGATGTTAGAAGAGGAACTAACTCACAACTAACTAATACAATTGTATTACTAACTCACAAATGATAGAGGACATGAGTACTCATGCATGTGAGTTACAGTGTATGGGTAGAGTATACAAACCCTGGTGAGGGTAAGAGGTGAGGGGCGGACTTGAGGTTGCCTGTGACTAGGACATGGCCCCTTGATCAAGTAAGGGCCTATGGGGTTGGGATGCAGACACCAGGTAGGGTATAAGGGAGGGATAGGAATATGGTTGTTACCAAACCAACATGTCAACATACTAACAAACCAATATACTAGCGAAGATAGGATTCCCTCCACTGACTCAGACATAGCGGAGTGTTAAAGTTGACTTTGCGTCCAACTTCCACAGTCTTGCAAAGAAACTAGTTTTCTCTAATAAAGAGGGATAAGTCAATGTTTACATTACATTTACATTATAAATGAGCAATTTGTGCTACATTTGTATGAAAAGTGCATTTTAAATAAATAGTATTATTATTATTTACAAACTACAGGTGATCATCAACAAACAAACTTCCTGTTGGATTGTAGCTAAAATAAAGTAATAAAGTAATCAGGAGCACTGTTAGTAATTCACATATCTGTGACAAAACCATCCCTGTGGGCACCCTCCCCCTAGTCTAACCCTCACCCCATCCCCAGTGCCATCTGTGCACATAACAGTCTCCTGTCTCTAAAGCAGCACACAAATATTAAAATAAGCACACACAACAACACATTATCAACCAATGCATTCATTAATAACTGTTACCATTGTCTTTCAATCATGCCACCATCCATCGTCACACTTACAGACAAGAATCTCTCCTCTAACCCCGCGCATAGCATAAACCCACCTGTCAAATCTTGGTTGCTCTCTATGTATCGGCCTATAGCGCATTTCTAAACTATCAGATATACAGCAACTCACGCAGGACACACAATTCATTTGTTTTATCGTTATTTTTCAGTTGGCCCTTGTGCTTTGGAGTACACCAAGGTTAAGACTGCAGACCATTTCTGGACAGATCCCTCTGCAGATGAGCTGGTACAGCGCCACCGCATCCACAGTGGTCACTGTCGCCAGGACTCCCCCTCCAGACGACCCGCCCTGGTCAGACAGTTTAGAAATGGCATGTTTTCTAATGACCCATTGAAGACTATCACATGTAATAATAATGATTTAAATGTCCTCTTGACCTGCATTAGATCCAGAAGAGACAGTCCAGCGGTAGTATGGACGACCGACCCCTCATGTGGGCTAGAGAGTATGTTGAGTCGCTCCATCAAAACTCTAGAGCCACGCTGCTGTTCGGGAAGAACAACGTTCTGGTGCAGCCGGTACGTCTTTGTATTTTATCTTGACATTTATTTTTCTTTTTTTTTCTTTTCTTTTTTTTAATCAAACTTGAATATAATCACATTAGTTACATTAAGAAAAGGAATGTCAGTGAATGGATGCGTAATGGATGCGTAATGGCGTGTTTGTTTGACTTTCTTCAAAACGATTTTCAACACAGTACTGTGGACATGTACATTGAAGATACATGTATATAATCAAGATTATATACATCTGTGGAATTCCCAATGATTTTGATTCAGTTATTCATCAAAGCGTTATGCTTTGTGCGCCTTTAATTATGTCTGCAGAGAGATGACATGGAAGCTATCCCAGGTTACCTCTCTCTACATCAAACTGCAGATCTCATGACTTTGAAATGGACACCCAATCAACTGATGAATGGCAATGTAGGAGAGTTAGATTCTGAGAAAAGGTCAGACTAATTGATTGAGATAAAAAAAACAATATAATCTATAAGGAATATCTTGTTTTCATGTAGTTGAAGTCAATGACTCATATTCATTATTCTTCTCTCAGTGTTTATTGGGACTACGCTATGACTATTCGTCTGGAGGAGATTGTCTATCTTCACTGTCATCAGCAAGGTGCAGTTACCTCACTTCATTTGGGCGATGTTCTTGTGTATCCATTTGTTACATACGTTGTTTATATACGTTATGTTAACCACTGCAATCTTTGACCAACTGGCTAGCTTGGGATACTCTTTATCTACATAGGCAACTGGAGTGGGCTACTATGTAAGTGTTTTTGTGTATATGTCTGTATGATTTGAAATGTGTAACCAGAGAGCTTTAAAAATGAAAGACTGTATGTTTTTATTTTGCTAGTGGACAGTGGTGGGACGGTGGTTCTGGTGAGCCAGGATGGAATCCAGAGGCCTCCTCTGCATTTCCCTAAAGGAGGCCACCTGCTCCAGTTTCTCACCTGCCTGGAGACTGGTCTGCTACCTCATGGACAGCTGGACCCACCACTCTGGTCTCAGAGAGGAAAGGTCAGCAGAGAGTAATACAATTCTTACAGACAGTATTTGTTAAATTGATTAATCAACTACAATTAAACCAAACTAAATGCTAAATGCTACATTGACCAATACACAGGATCTTATGTAATTATCCCTT
The DNA here is from genome assembly GCA_900302305.1 of Polymixia japonica. Lineage (NCBI taxonomy): Eukaryota > Metazoa > Chordata > Actinopteri > Polymixiiformes > Polymixiidae > Polymixia > Polymixia japonica. The sequence goes on along the minus strand of OMKK01002749.1, from coordinate 36,670 downwards.
GTGCTATTTAGGCTGACCATCTATGTAGAAAGAGGATTGGGTTAAAACTGATATGTCATCAGGTTTATCAGATTGTTAACTCCCATCATAGATGTTTAATTGAATTAGACCCATAACAGTTAAGTTTTTTTTGGCATCCCAAAACCATCTCCTTCACAACCAATCTCAAAACTAATCAGATCTATATTCATCTAGACTACACCCAATAAATTGCAACCTCATCATCAATCTGAACAACAAAAGGTAACAGGCAATTGATCCTTCTGATTTGAAACGGCCCGCTTAGCAGTTTAGAAACAGTATTTTACCAATAATCCTGGAGCAACAGAATGACTGACCCTGCCTGCTTAGCCATCCAGAAACCAAATTGTAGCAGTGAAAACTCAATTGAACTATTAACTATTAACAGTTATACCAGCGGCTGAGGATAGTGTATGACTACAAAAATGACCAGTTTCCCCCTTGGCCAGTGCAGTGTTAATGCAGTTTTAATGTGATGGATGCTGCTGGAGCCGTGGTGGAGGAAAGAATTGTGGAAAGAATATAAAATTGGACTGGCTTTCATTGTGTCCTCACAATAGTGTTGTTTTCCCTCACAATAGTTTGGCGTTATACATAGTTATTCAAACCACATTAATGCACCATTATTTTCCCCACATATTTCCTAATTAGATTTTATTAATCTAATCTAATTAATCTAATCTTAGATTTAATTAATCTAACTAGATTTCCACAATTACAGCATTCTATTTTTCTCACAATGATAGCTGCCCCTGGGACGCATCCCTATGATACTGGGGGGTGTGTTTATGCAATTTAGACTGTTGCTATAAACTTAATGTTCGATTCACCGCTTGCAGTCTCACACAATAATCCCCTCGTCTCCAAGCAAAATTAATTTCTCAAAAATTGATTGCATGTATGCAAGTATAATAACATGTGTATTTGTCTTAATATTAAGGACAATACATTAATTTAAAGGCAGAATGAATCGGATTTGGAGTTGGTTGCGGTTTGTAAACACAACATTCAAAGTTGGCCCCTCCTCCCCTCCTCCTCAACGACACCAGAAACGCACACGCAGAAGCACCCGCTGCCCAAAGGTTGATGCCCATAAATGTCCCGAACACAGCAAAATAATAAAATACAGGCAGAGGGCAGGATCTCTACAGATACAGACACCTCCACGCACTTCAAGTGGGTCATGAATTGAGAGGGATTATTTTTATATGAGTCTATACATTGTTTTTTAGGAAAATCCTGCTCATTATACCTTTAAGGATGTGACCAGACTATCTTGTTTTTAGTTAGACTATTTGCATCAGAGGAAGGAAGGGGAAGGAGGGGATTATGGTGTGAGACTGCGAGCAGTGCTTCACACATACAGTTGATAGCAACAGTCTAAATTATAAAAGGTGAGAACAGGGTGTAACATAATGTTTGTTCCACATGTCCTCAGCGACCTGGAACTAGGCAACAGGATGTTCTTCTTAACAGTAGGCTGATGGAACTGGCTATTACATTTTTATCCTCAGTGTTCCTTCTCTCCACATTATATTTCTCCACCACTTGTTTTCCGGGCCTACGTAGACTTTGACAGCCACACCCGCAAAAAGACAGTTTTCAGTAACTCCAGGATTCCACCATGTGATGGCGCTCAGCTCACATAGGGAAAGAATCTTTTGGAGGCAGCTCGTCTCAATTAAATAAATGTTTTTTAACATTCTGGACTTTGCATCAATGCAGGTGTTTAATGACGCATGACTTAGATCAGTCTATAATCTACAGTGTACAATTAGTTTATGAATTGAACCAGGTGCTGTTCAAATTAATGTTATATTTCCTTTGTATGGAGAGGGAACAAATGTTGTCTGTTTTGTTATGTTAGTTGTTATGTCATTATGTTAGTTTTGAAATGTCTCACACAGACACACACACATACACACACACACACACACACACACATATACATCAAACCATATAAAAGCATTTTACAAAATGCTAAATTTCAAATCCATACACAATTCAGATATGCACACCTTATTGATAGTGGCATTATAAATCTTAAACATGTATAGTTACTTCAGGTTGGGATTACATCAAGATGATATGCAATCCGTTACCTTCCCCTCTGTCTTCTTCCTTCAGTGTCAACTGAAGTAGAAAACACATCCACCTGATCTAACTGTGCCTGTTCATGACGTTCCTTTACTTCACTCATATTCTGATGTCTTCCTTCAAATTAGTCTGAAAAAAATTAGTCATCACTGGGTCAAAATGGAATTAGAACCATTAGTACAGTAATCAGCTTTGTGGCTCATCAACACTGCTGCCAAGATTTTACCACAAGTTGGTAATGTGATGAGGCCTGACAGACATTACTGCTCCTACTTGCAGCCAAATAGAGAATAGCAAGTGAATTCATTAAAAATTGTTTGGAACTTATTGGGTGATATTTTGGGGCAGTTCCACACGTCCCCACCACCGAGGTAACAAACCAAACACAGTTCCACCAGCAGCTAAGTGAAAAGTCTGCCATTTTTACCCACTTTATCTGTACTTACTCATATCTTAGTCATCACATGTATTTACATACTTTGGACCCCAACTGGTGCATTTCCTTTAAAACCAAAGATACTCTTCGTAGCTGCTCCAGAGTCTGCCTTTGTTGTAAGGCTTGACTGCAAACCTCTAACTCCTTGATTAATCTGGTAACCGTAGCTACAAATCCATGTCACCTAGGCATCAACCACTCCACCAATGGCTCATTTACAGCAACTTTACATGGCACAGTGAGCTCTACAAATTTAAGATAGGGTTGGACCACAATACTAGGCCAGGATTTAGGCTGGTGCTGATTTTGTTTGGTGGGACTGTATGTTTTTGTTCTGTGTCTGCCCACATTTAGCAATCCCTAGTCTTTCGTAGTAGTCCTAACTCTTGCCTACTCAATAACAATTCCCTCCCGACTTGTTCACCTCTATGAGTCCTGCCAAGGAATTAAACTCAACCTTTGGATAGTCTTACTTTGCGTTGCTGTGTCTGACCACAGAGGACGTATTGGGTCTTACCTGGCTCCTTGTTGAGGTGTTGGGGTAATGGTAGCACATCATAGGTTTGTCTAACAGTATAGCAAATACTAATTGCCAGCATATTTCAAATTCCTTCCCAATGAATCCTCTCTTTACTTTCCCAGTTCATCCATTGTCCTGCTTAGCTTGAGAAACTGCTTGTATTTCCTTCACTGCCAGTATTTCCTCTTTTTTAACGGAGTTGCTTTGTTCCATGCAGGTTTGCTTAATAGAGAAATACCTTCATAGCCGTGTTGCGCCTGCCATCTCTATTGAGTGCCTGGCGCTATCTGACCATTTTCTAATCTCTTTTCATTTCTATTTGACACACATTGTCAGTTCTATTACGAAACCCATCATCAGTTGGCTGTTAAATTCTGGCCTTGCTCAAAAGTTCTTTCTTTGCTTCCTAAGCTATCCTTTCAGTAATACTGTGACAGTAATATTGTTTTCCCTCTCAAAGTTTAAACAGATAAAAGCAAAAGAATGGGCTCTTTGTTACTTGGCTATTGAAGCGCAAGTGCCGTGCGACAGCGACTTTATTCATCACAGATTCTTACTTCAGATCTTACTTCCAGATCTACACAGATCTCCAAATGAAATGAGGCAAACAAAATAAATCTCATCAAATCATATTCTGCCACTTCCGTTAGCACTGATCACCTCAGCTGTTATATTATATTTTTCCTGTGCTACACCCTTTATTTTTTCTCTGCCCAGTGAGACCAGATAGTCTTTCACTTCATTTATTTAAGGCACACGTCTTTGCCTGACTAGCTGACATCTTCATTTGCAAGTTTCACCGCCACCTCAACCTCATTTCGATCAAGACTGGAATCGCAACCTTGTCATGGTAGATGGGTTTGCAGGCTCCAGTGACCCTGACAGCTGTGGCCTTGTGCTCCTGGTATGGACACCAAAGGCTAACTCAAACCTTACTGTACTTACTGTGCTCAATAACAAACCCTCTGATGTCATCTGGACCCGCTGCCTGGAGGGTGGGGGCGGTGCTGTGGTCACTGTCCCCTGATGTGATGGACGGGCTCGAGAGGGGGAGGTGCATCCTCAGTCATGTCATTGTCAGTAAGGGAAGGGCAGCGAGAGTGTGAAAAGGGTAAACAAGTTCAAGTTCAAGTTCAAGTTCACTTTTATTTGTCATATGTAGGTTAACACAGGGTCAACAGTACAATGAAATGTGCTGGATGAGAGAAACAGATCAGCTCAGCAATAGATATACTAATGATAAGACTAATAAGGAAAATAAAAAACAATTTAGAGAAATAATGATAAAATATAAGGATCTAAGGTAAGCGGATGAGCAAGATATAAAAATATAAATATATAAATATAACACTATATACATATCTGAAAAGGATTCCTGTGTTAATGTGGCAAGTGTATTTAACAGTACTGCAGTATTAAGTATAACACTATATACATATACGAGAGGGATTGCATGTGATGGTAAGTAGAGTATACATATGAGTATGAATGGTAGGTGGGGTCATATCTGGTTGGTAGGTGGAGTCACATATGGTTGGTAGGTGGAGTCACATCTGGTTGGCCTGCTAAGCTGTGGGGGGTGGAGCCAGGACTGTTGAAAAACAGGTCTCGTTCATTGGCACGCTCCAAGTTCCCCTCCACCAATGGGCCTGGCTGCTTATAGCGATTCTCTTCACACACCTCCTTTGTACTGTTGTGCTGCACCTTGTTTTCTTGAATCTCCCTGTAGCTGTTCTTTCCCTCCTTTGTTCTTTTCTTCAGCTCCCTCTGGACTTCCTCCCTGTCCCCAGCCACGAAAGCACTCTTTTTCCTGTTTAAGAAGGATTTAATGTCCTCTGCAATCCAGGTTTTGTTGTTGGGGAAAACAGCAAACTGTTTTCTTGGTAACCGTGTTGTCTTCACAGAACTTGATGTATTCGGCGATGCATTGGGAAAAGACATTAATGTCCCTGCCATGCACCCTTTCAAAAAGGTTCCAGTCTGTGGTCTGACAACAACCCTGTAGGGACACTTTAACCGTCCTGGTGGAAGTGGGCTGTTGCCTGAAAACAGCCTTGTACCTGGGTACAAGATGTATCAGGTTGTGTAACCCGCCATCCTGGCGTTGGCACACAAGGCTGCTAAGAGTGACGTACCGCTATACTCCCAGGCCATGGTCCAGAACTAAGTGCCAGCCCCCCACTCATATCTTCAAGAAATAATTCCCATAACCCTCTTCCTAATGAATATCCCCTCGCCAATAACTTCATCCTCCAGTCACTTTAATTTTCTCCTGTCTTTTTTCATCCTAAGCTTTTTTATTCTTCTCTCTGACACAATCATCTCGGCTCACAGGAAGGATGGCCGTTACGCTCCTTGCATTTATTATTATTGGTTGCTTGTGATGTTGTTGGTCCATCATTTGCAGCTTATTTAACTGTTCCCCTCATTGCAAATCCCTTTGGATAACAGCATCAGCTAGATGCCTTATTTGTGAATCTTAAAAGTTTTGCTTCAATTACCATTGGCAAAATGTCAGCGAGTTCTGCCTCCCTTAGTTACTGTTGCTATGTCTGAGTATCGTGGCATCTGCCTCAGGGAATTACAACTAGAGATTATTGATGCCGTTTGGAGACATCGTAAACACATCAAGAAGTAGACTGCAAGGTATCCAGTAGTCTGTAGAGCGCTTCATGCATGATGTAACTTAAGACTTACAAATTCAATGATATTATCTAAAACCTACCCCTTGCAGAAGAAAAGATAAAATGTGCACCTTTCGTGCATTGCTCCTGTATGGCTGGGTAGGTTTGACTTTTTGAATTTTTGAATTTTTTCTTGAATTTTTGCCATGCTATCTCATGGTTTAGACATTTTCTTTGTTGAGAAAATACATGTTTTATAGGTCTTCATAGGTTACTGTTCCCATATAGCGGGACTGATGTACACCCATGTGACAGGAAGGTTGAAGACTTGCCAACAGAGATAGCTTCAACAAGATGACCACAGCAGTGACATAAAGGAAAACCTGTGATGTAGTCATGGCAAAAGCTAAATTAAATAGGAAGAGAAAGCTTATCAAACCCATACCGATTCTTTGTGTTGGCTTATTCCCAGATGGAATAAATAAAGATCTCATCTCATCAGCCTAGAATTTCTCTTGATTACTGAAACCTGGTACTATACCTTTAACTGAAGCATCTGAAGGCAGCAGGCAACGTGTTGGCCTCTTTTTGACTGTGGCTATCCTAGTCCAGGCTCCAGTAGGAAGACTGGTTACTGAGGTTGCAGGGTAGAAACCTCTCCGGACAGTACTGCGACACCCATGCTTACTCCCAAGAGTAAGACAACAGCAACAAGCATGCAGGGCTTCCCCCTCCAGGTTCGGACCCGGGGACGAGAGTCAGATAAAGGCTGTGTTTCTGCCCAATGTTCATAAAAATCTTGATTTTTTTTTTGGCATAGTTGAGGTGTGTGTCACTTTAATACATCCTATGACAGATATAGTCTGTATGTCTAAGATTTTGCAAAGTGGATTTTTAGTACTCTCACAGCTCACCTGTAGTAATTACATCAGTAGATATGTACTGAGTGCATTTCCTGTCTGTCCATAGGGAAAGGTTTTCCCCAAACTACGGAAAAGGAGTCCACAAGGCTCTTGTGATTCTGTATCTGATAAGGAGGATGATGAAGCCACAGATTACGTGTTTCGTATCCTCTTTCCTGGCAATCAGATGGAGTTTGGTATGTTTCCTCAATATCCTTGTTCTGGCTTCCTGTGCACATCTAGTGAAACATTACCTATGATGGTACTGTAAAAACATACTTCGTTATTGAAACACATTATTTCTACATCTTACAAAATCATTAACGATAAACTGATATAGGCGTTAAGAATTATTGTGAATATACCTATTTGTAACTAATTGTGCTCTAATGTTGAACTGTCACAATTTGCATCCTTCTGCTGCCTGTCTAGTCCCATTTTGTCCATTTGTCCATTTCACATTATAGCCCTGTTGACAATAAGGAGACCTTGCATTGGCATTAACCTGTCTTCCACACCTCCATCCTCTGGCTTGGTTTGTTTTTCCATGTTTTTTTAATTTATACATTTGCTTATGATTTACACACAGACATACTGTGTTGGATTATCATGTTGTTGTTACTTGTGTTGTTTTGATGGTGGTGGTGATGATGATGATGATGATGATGATGATGATGCATCAGTGATGATAATGAGAAGGATGATAAAGATTATTATTGTGTGTATTAGCTCCAGAGCTGGTAGACCAAGGGGTGAACCTGTGGCACCCCACCCCAAGGAAGTCTTCCTGTTCTTCCTGCTCACAGAATGGATCATCTGATGGCTCTCTACCTAATGGCTGTAACCAAGACAGGCAAGTCATCCCCAAGGATAGACCCAAATTTGTATTCAAGTTATTCCAGTTGACATAAGTGTGGTTTTCTGTGCTCTGACAGGGCTCCCTTAAAGCTCCTTTGTGACACCATGAAGTACCAGATAATTTCCCGTGCCTTTTATGGATGTGAGTGTAAAAAATTAAACTTGGACCGATTGCATTCAAAATGACAATTCTCCTAGATCAATTACTAATTGAGATAATGCAACAGTGAGTATAGAAACTCTTCTCTCCCTTCTCTAGGGCTAGCATACTGCCGTCATCTGTCCACAGTTCGTATCCATCTTTCCGCTCTGGTCAACCACACCATAGTTGATCCTGACGTGCCCAGTGACGCCCGCGGAGGGCTGTCTGTGGACGTGTGGAGCAGATTCCTCCAGGACTGCTCTGTAAGATACTTACCGTTCAGCGAGCGCAAACTGTATTTTACACTGTGACAGAGAATAATTTTGTTGGTTCAACAGGTTTTTCATAACCATTAAAGCAGCAAAAAACATTTGCATGTATGTAACTGGAATTAACTACTGAGGCGATTACTGCCTTTGGTATGAATAAGTGAAAATCTGATTTCAGTGTAAGTTGAGGATCTAAGATTTCTCTTGTCTTTCAGGCTTATGAGGAACATGAACTTCAGAGGCTTGTGTATTTTGGTGGTGTGGCCCCTACACTACGCAAAGAGGTCTGGCCCTTCCTCCTGGGCCACTACCAGTTCTCCATGACTGAGCAAGGCAGGATGGAGGTATAGGTCCTATCTAGGTCCTATGTGTCACTACCTTCGGGTATAACAAGATGCATACACACCGTATGACAATGTCGCAGCCTGAGAGTACACAAGGTTTCTGCTTTTAGGTTGACGAGCAGGTGCAGACCGTTTATAAGCAGACTCTGAGTGAGTGGCAGGGTTGCGAGGCCATCGTCCGTCAGAGGGAGAGAGAGAAGCACGCTGAGGCCCTGGCCAGATGCTCTTCGGGGGCGAGTGTGGAACGAGGACCAGTGCAGCGAGACTCCACCATCAGCACAGACGTAAACAAATTAACTCATCCTGTTAGCTGATGATGGCAACACGCGATAATATGCTACATCATATTTACACCACTGCAACAGAAAAAAAAGAGAACCAATCATATGCTGAGGAAGCAACTTCAACCCAACCTGTCTCTTGTCATGTTTTTGTCTCCTGTTTTCCCACACCAGTCCTCCCAGAGTAGCGGCTCAGAGCATCAGAGTCATGCCCACTCACAAAGTGATTCCAGCAGTAGCACACAGGTAGATTATCAATACTTCACGAGTATCGTAGCAAAAATTTACACTAATTCTTTTTAACTCTATTTTATTTAAAAACAATGGTATACTTACATGTATGCAGTACACATCATTTTTCTTTGTTGTTTAGGCATTTGGATCTGTTGAGGAAGTGGATCCGATTGACTCTGAGCCCAGGTCTGAGGAAGGCGAAGTACTGCCAGGTGGGCTGGCCAAGGACACGTCTGACTCTCAACAACTTCCCTCCTACAACCTGTCTTCCCCAGGTCTGTCAGACCAGCATCCTGGTTCAGACAACGTTCCTCTTGTATCTGATTTAGTTGCTGGATCTACTGTCTCTCAGCTGTCAACAGAATCATCAGGGCTCCCAGGAGAAGGCTCCGGTCGAGAGGCCAAGCCTGGATTACAGCCAACAGGCAGGCAACTCGCTGCCAATGAATCAAGTGGGGAGAATATAATGGAGCCAATCGCCAAGGACAAGGACGAAAAGACAGAGCAGTTGAAGGACTGCGAAATGTTTAAAGGCTCTGAGTTTTCAAGAATCCAGGAGACTCAAGAGAGATCAGAAGTTACGGATTCTGACAGAGAAGCAATGCAGACAGGAAGCTCTTTAGAAGAAAAGGAACCTAAGACAAATGAGCCACCCAAAGTTTTGAACACAGTGGACGCCCATGTCCCCATGAAAGCAGAACCAGAGACCACTAATGTTCTAAGGTTAGAAAAAGAGGTTTATAATGAATATTTTCAAGCTCCACCACTTGGCCAGACCTTAGCTATTAAAACACACAAGAGCAAAGATCTGGAGTTAGAGCCATTATGTCTGCATACAGCAGACAAACACAAAGATCCACCAAAACTTGAGATTTCTGAGAAAGACAAAACAAATTCTGACAAAACCCCCTTGCAGATGATCAGGGCTTCTTTAGCTGAAGCGGAAAGGAGGGACAACGAAGCAAACGTTTCTGAATGGGCCGAAACCAAAAAAGACAAAGCAGTAGACGTTCCACACGAGAAACCTGGTTCAAATTCACCCGTCAGACAAGTACTGAATGCTCTCCAGTCAGCATCAAGGGGGAGCGTCTCCTTATCGTCCCATTCCAAGCAGTCGCCGGACACAGCAGATTCAGATGACTCTCCTTCTGCCTTGGAGATGGAGGACATTCCGACCGGGATAACATGTCTGACCTCCTTCGTGGGCCTAGCTGCCCCCTCCGTCTCCTTCTTCCTGAGGGAAAGGGATGGGCCAGACGAGCTTGTCACGGATAACCATTTGGACACAGGCGCGAACACTAGCCCCGAGGGAACGGACCTGGGTCTTTCAGAAGAAGAGCCAGAGATGGAGAGCCTCCTCCCTAGACCAGAGTCTGTAGAGGTGGGCGCAGAAGCCAAACTAGATAAATCTTCTCAAGTCTCCTCAGGAGAAAGTACCTACTCTGTAAGCATGACAAATTAACGACCTCGAACTTACCTCTTTTTTTCTAACGTTTACATGCACTAATAGAATTTACAACGTGTTGCTTTTTGTAGCAAGAACAACTGGACATGTACTTGATCAACTTACATCGCATTGATAAAGATGTCAGACGATGTGACAGAACATACTGCTACTTCACTCCTGCTAACCTGGAGAAGCTGCGTAACATCATGTGCAGGTAAATAACGTTCATGGACGTGTGGGGCATGCCTGATGTTTAGTTTAACCTTAGAAAGCAGTTCATGTTGAAATATATGTGGTACCGTGTTTAATATTTCTGTTGTTGTCTTTGCAGTTATGTGTGGCAACACTTGGAAACTGGTTACGTCCAGGGTATGTGTGATCTGCTCGCGCCCCTGCTGGTTATACTGGACGATGGTCAGTAAATGGCTTTTAAACAAAAGTTGTATCTATACAAGCGTTGTCTCTTTCCTAAATGCACATGAATAGCTCGGTGAGTAATTTGGTATCTGTATGTGCGTTACCCAGAGGTCATGGCGTTCAGCTGCTTCACTGAGCTTATGAAGAGGATGAATCAGAATTTTCCTCACGGAGGGGCCATGGACTCTCACTTTGCCAATATGCGCTCTCTGATTCAGGTACGATGCACTGACATGCACCTTCACGCAGACACGCGCGCGCGCACACACACACACACACACACACATGCACGCACACACACGGGCTACTGTGTAATGACAACATCACTTTGTTTCTTCTGCTTACTAGATCCTGGACTCTGAGCTGTTTGAGCTGATGCAGCAGAATGGAGACTATACCCACTTCTATTTCTGTTACCGGTGGTTTCTACTTGACTTCAAAAGAGGTGAAAGGATGTGCAGGCATCGTAATATTTGATTTATTACATATTACAAACCATATCCAGTCAATCCACCTAACCGTATTTTACAAAGATTCATCTGTTGTACTGAGCATGTATTCTTGGTATTATAAATTGTTTTCTGGTTTATTTGTTTTCCAAACAGAGATGGTGTATGATGATGTGTTTTCTGTTTGGGAAACCATTTGGGCAGCCAAGTATACCTCCTCTGATCACTTCGTGCTCTTCATTGCTCTGGCGCTGGTCGAGATGTATAGAGATATTATCCTAGAGAATAATATGGACTTCACTGACATCATCAAGTTCTTCAATGGTAAGGCCATAGATCCCAATGTTGCAATATGTTGGAGACATGGCGTATAATAACGTTTTGCAATAATAATCATTTGAAGCAAGGTGAACCAATCAAAGATTCAAGGTTATCCTCTTGTGGTGATTATAGCTAAAAACAATCTTTGAAAGAAATAATACAAGTTTTTGTATGTTAGAATTTTATTGGCACCAGCTTCATATTGTTATAATTTTGTTGTCAGTGAAAAGAAAATCTTATATCCTTTGTCATTTACAAAGAAATGTAACATTTGTGAGACTCAGTATAACCTTTTTCCTCAGAAATGGCAGAGCGCCACAACGTTCCACAGGTCCTGTCGATGGCTCGAGACTTGGTCCACAAAGTTCAGACACTCATTGAAAACAAGTGATCCAGCATGCTGCTGTTTTATTGCCATTCATTTTGTGTGCTAAATTGTTAAAAACAAAATGTACATGTACATGTATTTTAAGGGAAGGAACCCATTGTTTATAAAATACAGTAACTCGTAAGTACTGAAGAGGGGAGTGGCCATTAAAACCACAGCGGAATAGTCCAGTTTATTTATATAGCCCTTAATCACATCACAGTCTCAAAGGGCTTTACAAGCCCACGATCACAAAGACTTAAACGACACCCCCTGATCTTAACCCTCCATCGGACAAGAAAAAACCTTTGTTAGGTAAAAATGGAAGAAATCTTGGGAAGGCATGCGCTGCAGGGATCCCCTTCCAGGTGCAATAGGTGCCGAGTGGGCGGAATAGTTGTATAACGGTGTACTTATTGTTCCTTCCTATTTTCAAATAATAAAACTATTTCTAGGCAATCTATAAGTATTATAAAATAACATCACTCTGTGAACGTGCCCTTAATAAAAATGCTTCAGGATGTTATTTATTTTGCCTTAAATTTAGCTTTTTTTCAGGGATAAAACAACCAAATTATTCATTGTATTGTAATATTTTAACCAGGCTAATTTTGTGAGAATTATAGCTACTGCCACTATACGTCTTCTGATGCACTTGGATACATCACAGAGTGTTGCTGGGGGTTGGTCAGGTCCGGCCTGTGTCCAAGGAGCATGTGATTGCTGCTCTTGATCTAAAGCCATTGCGAGGTCCTCTCTCTAACTTCTATTGTGGTTTGATGGTCCTAGTGCTTTCCTGTGATGCCCAGGAGACTATAGGACTGTAGAATCTGGCCTGCAAACCCTTTGCTGTCCATGTTGATGGCACGTATTGTACATACCACTCGCTACTCACTTCTTAAGCCTTTCGGTGTATAGGCAGCTCAAGCATGACCACCTGTCTTAATGTGTCAGATAGCAGCACAATTTCTGGCCTAAGCATGGTCACTGCAATGGTTTTGAGCTGTGTCCCTAGTAATGCTGTCTCAAGGAGCCCATTAAATCTCTGGACTGGGACCAGGGCTTCACCCCTGCTTTGACCAAAGCAGTATGCCTTGCTAGTTGATGGGAATTCATTGGGTGCGGTGGCGTCCTGCAGCCTTTGGCACTTGGTTGTGGTTCTAACAGTTCCAACAACAATTCCCTAGCTAAGGATGTGCTCCAGGTTTGCTCTCCTGAGATCCAAGGGGGCCATTGTGGGAGGACATTGTAGACTGATTGAATAATAAAGTTATACATTGAGACTTTGCCTAACCAGAGCTCATACTAGGAGATCTTGTGGCTCATTGTCTGCTTCCATTTTATGTAATCCAACGAACTTATATAACACGTGGCTCAGTCTTTCATGGTAAGTGGTGTTGAAGCTTCTAAGTCTCGCCCATCCCAACGCCACTTCCCCCATCAGCATGCCGTGATCGAGCTTTGACTCAACTGCACCCTGTCCACTACATTAACTCCCAGTCCTCGCTTCTATGCAAGCCAGAGAGACTTTGGGGTCCCTATATTCCCTGTTCTGCAGTACCTGTCTAGCACAGATTAAAAGTAATGATGTAAGGTAAAAAGAAAAAATAGTGATTCTGTTCAAGATTTGTAGTAGGCCACCTGCCAGTGGCTGACCTCCTTGTCAAAGACCTTGACAGTAGACAGCGGGACTTCATAGACTAGTAGTGACCACAGGATCCATGGGGGATGCCATGCTTGTAAATCTCAGCCTCAAAATTGTCTGGCAATTGCAATCTGTTAATGCTACCAGACATTTCTGCTAATTTTATCAACATGCTCATGGATAGGGCAAAGAGGATCACAGTGGTTTCCCGTCAAATGTAGTTGCCCCAGGTGACTCACAGACTGAAGTTGTTGTAGTAATTCTCGATACAGATCCGGATCTTAACTCAGACGTGGTGCCGATCTAACACTAGTGCTAGCGGTTTTTTTGGGGTATAGTCCAGCTAGGTTGTGCGCCTTTCTGTGAATGCAGGTTCGTCCAATCAGAAGATGTAGGTTGGTTTACTAACTATTTCTGCTCATATCGTCTCTTCTGATTTAGTCGTGTCTTTCCAGCTCTTCATAGCAATCAGTCATCTCCAACATATTCCTTGATATCACTGGACCTAGTCAGGTTGAAAGGACTTTCAAATACGTCTCCTGTTGCTCTTGGACACGTCAGTGTAACCTAGACTCATTGGGTGTAGCGGGTGTTTCAACGTCAGCGAAGGGAGAACTGTAGGTCTCGAGAGGAAAGGTTGAGTCCCCCAGTTCATTTTACCACCAGGTGAATGGAAGACCACAATTCTTGCAAGTTTTCTGAGGGCAACATAATAATAATAACAATAATATTATATTATTTATAATAATATAATATTGTTGTCCTGGGGTCATCTTTCTTTTCAGTGGTCTGAGAGCAGCTAGTAACTATGCTCATAATACTTATTATAGTTATAATCATAATCATAATGTAACCATCTGGCAGTAGAATGAACTGGGGAAAAAACTCAACGGGCTTTGCAAGAGGAAATTGAAAAGGCTGCGACGGTCCTCCCCTTGCGGGCGTTGAAGCCTTGCACGCACGATACTTGACCGGTTCAGTGCAGGCATGCAACCTTCCCTTGTGTGGGGTCTGGTATTTAGACCCTCCTTGCACAACCAGTTGATTGGGAGCATGTGAACCAGTCCAATGCATGACGCCATGATTCCTTCATGGCAGCATTTTAAATCTACTCTGTGGACATTCTAGAACCCTTGCGCACTCTAAAGCTGATTTGGAACTCTTTGTGTACAATTTGTAGTTCACTTCCATCCGGAATGGTGTTTCATGGAATTAGCTTAGATTGATGTGCTGGTGAGGACATTGTAGACTGATCAGATAATGAAATTAGTTTGCTGAGTCTCGGCCTGCTAGAGTTTGGGCAAATAGATATTTTGCTCTGTTGTCATCCATGCAGCTTGCTAGCGCATTGCCACATTCCTACAGCAGCCAGTTCCCCTAGCCCTGCTTGCACATACAACTGAACCAATTGGTGTGGTCTTAAAGGATAATTCTGGCCATGGTGAATGTTAAGCCTATCTTCCAGCGTGCCTTCTCTCCCTTCTAAAATTCCTGTGGATTTTTCACATGCCATTATCTGAGAAGTAGTTATCACGCGACTTATTTCCCTAGACGCCATTCCCTTTTGTTCACTCCAAACAATATCAAAACCAAGTTGAGATTACAAACTATGTGTAGTAACATTATCAATAAAAGAGGTGTCTTCATCGAATAATAAGTCATTAAAAAGTAATAGAATTATGAATGAAAAGTAGTTATGTACAGTTTTGCCTCCCTATGAAATGGATTAAAATACAATGCTAAGTAAGCAAGTTATATTCTTCGACTTGTAGATAGCAAATAATCAGTAGGACCTACTGATACTAAAAAGTTATTTTTTTAGCCTCTATGACACTTTCAAAATTTTGAACATATAGGTAAAATTAAGACTATCAGGAAATCCCTCTAGTTATGGCATACCACAAAATAAAACAAAATAAAAGAAAGCATTCTAGCATTCACCATGAAGTTCACCGTAGCGGGAGTTATCCTGCCATATCCATGTTCAGCCAAGTAGCTAATATTGGGATTCTAAGTTCTGCCCGTCTGGATGCCACTGGATCCACCAGTGTGCTGTGATGCAGCCTTCCCAACTGCATCCTGCACCTTCCAAGTCCTTCCAGTAATCAGTTCTATACTAGCTAGAGAGACGAGAGGGTCACTGGATTCACTACACTGCACGAACATGAGCTCCTCATTCAAGAGCTTTGACTTGTTTTTACTGTGCAGAGCAATGCTGCTCAGGCTTTGTGGTAGTCACAGCTACTGATGTAGTGGTTGATTGTCCTCTCAAAGACCTTAAAATTAGACAAATGTTTCATAGACATGTAGGGGCCAGGGAATCCATGCCACACACTTTACATTGTTTAGATGGGACCGTTGTTTAGATGGGACCATTCACAGTTGCAAACTAGCTAGCATACTTCTATTAAGTTTGGTTCACTGTGGCTTAACTTGCAGTGATTAGGTATCAGTGCTAACATGGCTCCATATTATCTTCTGATACATGTTTGTGTATTGTCTGTGATGTATTTGTTGTCAGATTTAATGTTAAAAAAGGAACAAATTTGTTGTACAAATAAACGAATCTATTACATACCTATGGAATACAATACATTGTACATGGTCTTCATCTGATTATAGCCGGAAAAATATAGACACATGAAAATGAGCCAATGGAAATAAATATATTTTTATTTTTTCAATGTCTTCTTAAATTGTCAATTAACTGTTGTAATTATTCATTTCCTGTGTATTAAACAATCAATATATTTTGCAGTCCATGTGTTGTGTATATTTCTTCAGAAAAGGTTTTCAAACTTTATTTATTTATTTATATATATTATTGGCCAAAATGGTAAACCATGATTTTTGAATGGAGCATTTTAACTTTAACACTATTCTTTGAAAATGATCTCTGATTGTAACAATTAAAGGTATTAGGCCAAACATATAACATACTCCTTGAGTTTCCCAGTATTATCTTTTAACACTGCTGTTGCAAAGACAACTGAGCTGCTTGTTGTTTTTTCCACGCCCAACAAGTAGACACAAGTAGATTTGTTTGTGCAAATCTTAGTGAAAAAAGTAAGACTGTTGAAAGAAGAGACTGAACATGTTCACAGAAGAGGCTCTTCCTGTGTTGGCTGGCGCTTCCTTTGTGCCCTACATCAGTTCTTCTATTTTTGCAGGAGATCATACACACAACATTGCAGTGACATAACATTCTAGGGAACCAATGTTAATGGCGATGGTGACATTCTTCCACAGCCATTACACTATGCAGTCAAAATGTAGTCTATAATGATATCTTAAAACAAAAAATCCTGTCTGTACTGGCTTTAAGTAGGCATAAGTTAGGGGAGTCGAGAGGGATTTCTAGCAAACAGGCCATAGATTTATAGTCCCTCTAAAAATAGCCAGCCGCAGTCTAAGAACTGACCTGCTATTGTAGTCTATTTTCTTTGTAGAGCTCCCTGTGTCATTGGACATGGGGTAGATGAGGCATATAAAAAGAAAACGCTTAGATATACTTAACTGGTTGAGTGAAAGTCCAGAGTATGTCCTGTGAAAGTTGGGTGAAGTGGATTTGTAGCCACATTCACCACTAGTCTATTCATGGCCAGAGCTTATATCAGGCCATAAAACAGCTTATAAATCAGCAAGGGGTGCAGGCCATGAAAAGAAACACCGGTTATAGGGTCTAGTATGGAAGTGAATCTTGAATAAAACGTGAGTTTATAAATCGGAGAATGGTTTGATGGCATTACTAGACTATGTAAGCAAAATGCTTTCCTCAGCTCTTGGGCCAGCCATCCCACCAGACTGTTGAAGTCAAGATTGGAACTTTTTGGGATGAGATATTATGGGTTAGGTTTGACTACATGTTGGTGTAATGTCAAGGTGTAATAGGTGAGTATAGGTAAAATCAGGGATGTGGAGGGGGTCAGTTCAGGGACACCAGAATCTACTGCAGTAAATAGTTTAATGAAACATTTTGTGATGGGAGTTTCCCACATCATGAGCCCAATGCCAAACCCCCTCTTACCCACCACCCATAATTTAAGTCAAATTTCTATATAGGCAGTTACCCTAAATAGCACAAGGGACAGTTAGATTCGATCCTGGGTACTGGTCAATCGTTTTCAGCAGTGATACATTTTAGTCATTCTGAAAATGGAGTTAACTGTCGTCATAAAGCAGTCACATGGATATATTGTCATAACGTGTAGCTTGTCAGCAGTTGTAATGGAGAGAGAAAGCAAAGGTATATCTGTCTGTCTGTTCCAGCATTAAATATTTCACACATAGTAATAATAATAAACTTTATTTGTATAGCACCTTTCAAAACAAAGTTACAAGGTGCCTTACAGAAACAGGGTAAAATCAACACCAGAACTAAAACAGTGAGACAACAAAGGAAAACACGTCAACTTCTTAAAGAGACAACGCTTCAGAAACTGAAAAAAGAAAACTGAAAAAGTGCCTGCAAAGCTTGTGGGCCAGGTGTTAAAGACCTGTCTTACCCCTTTCAGAAACTGTCTGGCCTATCCCTCAACTTCAGCTGTGCACACCTAATGGCTTTCACATCAACCGCCATGAAATGTCCAGAGTAGCTTGTTCTAAACAGACTCTAAAAGGTATTATGGATGAACAGCAATTTGTATACTGACAGCAGCAGTTCTGCTAATTTCACTAAAGCAGCTGTATGAACATTTTGCATTCATGGAAACGTTTTATATGTGGATGTGGCAGTGCTGTTAAAATATTACCATGGCTAGAAACTCATTAGTAAGGGAGTCCTGACAAGACTGATGAAGTTTATGGGTTTATGACAAACAGAACTGGCTCAATTCCTTTTCCATCACAAGGCTCTGCTCTCTCACCAGGACTCTATACTCTGTAAACTAGTGACCTTTTTATTGACACCACTACATTTAATATGCTGATAGCAATTGTTAGACTACTCCACAATTACCAGTTTTCTTTTGATGATATCCCATTAGAAGCGTTGTATGAGGACAACTGCCTCAGCACACCATGAATCCAATTATCCCCACCATATGAATACCTCGGGGTAATGATTGGCAACGCTGTGACTTTCGAGGCCAGTGCTTTGCTCCAACCAGACAGCTGGCATATTTTCTTTGATGTAAGTTAATCAGTCCTTGTACCAAAGTGCTTAGTTTTTACTGCTTTCAGGATATAAAAGTGGTGTTTGTCTTTCAGAAGGCTCCTCTGGGATGATTTATTGATCTTCATCACAAAGAACATTTTTCACACAACATATTGAACATTTCTGGACATGTTCAATACGTAGGTGACCTGAAGGTGAAGCTGTGAAATTGCGTTTTGGATTGAAAGGGCAAACTTGCTTGTCCTTGGGTATTCATGCTTCGTCCTTAGCGCAGTGTTACACTCTAGTTTGTTTAGTTCTGTCTCCCTGTATTTCGGCATGGTCTTCACATCAAGTGCAAATACATTTGTATGAATTTCTGAGCCTTAAGGTCAGGAAGAGAGAGAGGGGAAGCTTTTAGATGATCACCATTATACTATATCTTACGATACAATGTGGTAATTAGAGTTTTTACTTGATTTAACAAATTACTAATCTCTATAAACAGACATCTGCATATGAATGCAGAATCTGCAGGCAGCTGGGCCAAGATTTTGGGATCGGAAGCGTTCTGGTTTCTGTTTGTAGTCCGTTTGTAGTAGTATTGACCAATCATGTTTGAGCGGGAGAGCAAAAGAGGTGGAATGCATTGGCCGAAATGCAATCTCGGAACCCATCAGCTATTGTCTGACATCAATTTAGCTTTTTATTAGCTATTCGTATTTCTATTTAATTAAAAGTCTTGATTTGTTATCCGTTATCCAGATACCCGCTGGCTACACCGGAACCCCAAAATATTGGTTGTTGCCTCTGGAGGAAAAATCGTCACCAGGCTGATAGCCGATGGGTTCCGAGATTGACACATTACTGATAGCACCTTTAAGTTTGACACACAATCTTAATCAACAGTTAACAGTCAGATCCCTTTAAACGCCTCCTTATCAAATTTTTTATAACTCCTCACAACACATTATGCAGGGAAGTTTCTTTGGGGCCCCAGGATTCTTAATAATTGTATCTTAATTATTCAACATGTTCTAGTTCAAAATCTTGTTTTGTCTCACATTTATTTAATAATGCAGCTACTTGTGCATCTAAATAGCCTACTTTATATTTGCATTTTGTTCAATAATTTAAGCTGATATTAGATAAAAATATCTCCAGGTATCCTTATTATTACTAATTGCATGATTAATGCTGCAGCACAAATCCTCAAGATAAGATTGGAAATAGGTGACCAATACCCATCCAGAAAAGTAGCTACTAGCAAGGTAGATGCTATATAGATAGATCCTAGTATTACTTATAGTATTACTATGGGATTTTTGTAAGTGGTACCAGCATCATATTCAGAATAGTTCAGCTCTCTGCCCTGGCTCTTTCCTTCTGTTTGAAATGCTTGAATTGATAGTTGATTTGTCTTTTTATATTTTCCCAATTCTGTCGACATGAGAATAATAATGCCCTGGACTATTTTGCTCAGACGTTTTAGTTGCAGTTATAAAATCCCCCACCACTGATTCACAATCCACTTTTCCCCTTTTCTCAGGAATCCTGGAAAACAGGAGGAACACTATAGCCTGACGTTTTCTCTTAAAAATGTATTCTTTTTCAATGTGCTCCATTCTGTTTTAACTGTCCCCAAAGCACTTTTCAGAACCATTTACCCTTAATAGGCTAAATCATGAATAGCAGTTGAGTATACTGCTTGCCGTCAGTCCACTCATTTCAGATCTTAGTATACATGGTATCCAGTTTGGCAATCTCCCTTCAAAGAAATTGTAATTTAAAAGATCAGTGGTTCCATATTGTCATCTCTCAGAGCTCATTTGCATTTACAGCTGTCATAGTTTTTGAACGTTTATTGAATTTTACTGTTTTTTCATCTCCTGTAACTATTAAATGCTTGCTACGTATTGCCAATAAATGGCTTCAAGTATCAATCAATCAATCAATCTATCAATATCTTCTGGTGGCTCCAGGGTAGGCATAGTGACAGAAATTGTTAGCTGTTTTACATTTATTTTACACAAGTCTGATCTGAAACTGAAATGAAAATGGTGCAAACATACTGGACAAAATCAAAGTCCTGGGAATTAAATCAGTTTTGGTATCAACTGTAAACGTAAGGCTTGGCCTCGCTAGGAGCCACCTGTCAGGCTGCAGGTAGACGACTGCCCGAACTGCCCAACAGCACCTATACTTCCTGAGGAGACTCAAGAAGTTTGGCATGTCCACCAAAACTCTCACCAACTTCTACAGGTGCACCATAGAGAGCGTCCTCTCTGGCTGCATTACTGCCTGGTACGGCAGCTGCTCCGCTGCTGATCGCAAGGCCCTCCAGAGGGTGGTGAAGACAGAGGAGCGCATCATTCGCTGCCACCTCCCCTCCATGCAAGGCATCTACCACACATCATGCCTTATGAAAGCATGGAAAATCACCAAAGACTCCAGCCACCCAGGCCATGGACATTTCACATTTCTGCCATCTGGCAGACGTTACCAGAGCACACAAACAGTTTTTCCCCCCCAAGCCATCAGGCTTCTCAACCAGCAACATTAATATCAATGATCACATTTGATCACTTCATGTATGCTCTACTACTATGTATGTGCATATTCATCTGCACTCCTACACTTTATATTTATAATATTTAATATTCACATCACTGCTACAACTGCTTACTGTGTTCTACTATTTTGCATACTTTTGCTGTTCCTGCCTTTTGCCCTTTTGATAACTTATTATTACTATTACTTTTATTGTTACTATTATTACTTTATATTTTTTTTACTTTTAACATGCCCCAGTGTGCATTTTTTATGTTTTTTATTTTACTGTATTACTGTTTATGCACAACTTTAGCTTCTCTTCTTTTAGCCCTTATTGTGACTCTCCTAACATTTAGTATACATATTTATCATATCTTATCTCATTTTTCTATTTTTTGTCTATGCCTACTACGTAGTCTCAATAATTTCACTACTCAGAATGACCCTGTGTTATAATGTGCACATGACAATAAACACTTTGACTTGACTTGACAAGCTCATCAATCTGTGGAAAGTTGGGTCTGGTTTGACAACAATATTTCAACTCTTATTGACTGAACCTTTAAACCTTCAGGAGATATCTATCAGCAGCCAGGTAAATCAAAGAGTCTAAAAGGAAAGAGCATCGTTCGAGTGACGTACGACGTAGCGCCATTGTTACGCAACGCAATCATATCCATCGTCCACGCACTCGCGCAATGAATCACAGTGAAAACCGTGTGAAAACAATGTGTTCAGCCCGGTCACGGCTCGAAAGAATGAATGGGGTTCAAGTCCACACAGTAATATATTCCATGCTCGTTTATTCTGTATTATGGCATCGTTTCACAAATTGCGTATAAAAGTCATGTGAACTAAAAAACCTCGACCCTCGCGCAAACGCACGTGTTTATTACCTGGCTTATTACAGAGGTCGAGTTCTGTTGAGCGCGTAACGCTGACGTCATTATGCTGTGCCGGTGAAAGCTCTTTACGCTCTTCCAGTTTCTCCCTGACGTTATTGCCCGTCCGTAGTAGCGCATTTATGCATTTGGGGTGCACCCCCCACGTTTTTCCTGAAAGCTTGAACCACTTCTTGGTGTTTTTAAGCAGTGCTGTGCCAGCAGATGCCAGACAATCTTTCAGAATCAGTATTTTATTAAGAAAGCTACATTTACGACAGCCTAAAGAGCCAATTCTGGTCAGCTACACTTAACATTAAAAATCAATAGGCCGTTATTAAGTATTTTATATGTTCTTTCACAGAACATTGAAGCGAAACAATTCAGTAGTGAGAGCAGTTTGTAACCTTGCAACTTTGATCCACGCATTTATTGCAATAACATTAAAACATTGCACTGTATTTGCATTTTTCTTCACTTTATTTATGGTTTGTAGCAAATTGGGAGCTGAAGAACATATGCTGTAATATTTCTCCTACAGCTCACGCTTGATTACCTGAAATGGCCATGGCAGGGCAGGGACCAAGGTCTGATCTGCTCCTTGCAACTACTGTGAAAGACTTGACATAACTTACTCAAGAGCAAGCATGATTAACATCAGTGGTGGCAGGACTTTACATCTGTCATGTGTCCATAAGTACAAAAACTGGCCTTTTAATATGTAAGCAATCTTGAGCTACAGCCATAATAGTATAATTTACCACCTTTGGTCATTGTTTAAATTAGATAAAAATTCAAAGTAATCTCAGGATAACTTAACATTTCACATTATAAAGATGCCATGTCTTACAAATCAAACTGGAGGTGGATGGGCAGGTGTCATCACACATGTAGTGAAGCAGAGCTAGACAAGATGAGGTACATTCATTTAGTTGACAGTGAGAAATGATAGTTTTTATGAAACCCGTTAGGATGTGATTTT
The DNA here is from genome assembly GCA_900302305.1 of Polymixia japonica. Classification (NCBI taxonomy): domain Eukaryota; kingdom Metazoa; phylum Chordata; class Actinopteri; order Polymixiiformes; family Polymixiidae; genus Polymixia; species Polymixia japonica. Next base: position 13,785 of record OMKK01002749.1, on the reverse strand, counting down.
AACTGAAATGCTCAAATACAGCTACTGTATAAATAAAATCCTTAAGTTATTTCACTTCTGATATTGCTAAATACGCACATTTTGGGGGTTCTAATCTGAATTAAAAAAGCACTGCTATGCTTAGGAGGAAAACATCCCCCATCTAACACACTACTGACAGCAGTTTCCAAGTCTGCAATGGATGTGACATTTGAAAATATAATGTCCAGATGTAATGTACACAATGTATAATTACTAGCACATCACCAAATCTGTTCAGTTCCAATGAGGACAAACAGGTAAGGCATATTAACTAAACCCATAACTAGTGCAATCACAAGCACAGACCAGGTTTTAAGATAACGAATGAGAGACAAAGTAAAATTGTACATTTTTATTTGAAAAAAAAAAAACAAAAAACAAAAAAACAAAAAACATGTTAAATCATAGTCCACCTTCAGGCCAACTCTGTCAGAGGTCCGACCATTAAAAAAACCCCAAAAATCCTGACAGAGGTGATGCTCACAGTCAGTGTGTCACTATTCTAAAAGGTCACTCATTTTACACAGATGTATGTTGATTAGGAAACAAACTGCTTCTCAGATTGGCTCTGTTCCAAAAACATAATAAAAAAAACTAAAAAAAAACTTTTTGCCTCCCAACACTTCAGAATGTACAAGGCTACAGCAATGTGACACACAAAATGGAAGATTTTGTCGAGCATTAAGGTATTTCAAGAAGCAGTATTTCAATTAGTCAGACAGCTGCAGGGTTGTCTTATTTCTTTTGGAGAACTTGTCAGGATTCTACCCCAGAATTAGTTTTTGGGGGAAATGCCAAGTTATAACACAAGATAACAAGATTTCTTTATAAAAGAAATTTCATTAGTTATAATTTTTACAGTTATCTTACTAAAAGTCAATCCTACTCCTTGAAATTCCCTCAGGGAAGTGACCAATAATAAAAACAACTTTAAGGCTGAGGGGAAGGGTGTTGGGTTTAGGGGATCCTGATCATGGAATGTAAATTGCAAGCAAGAGGGGAAAAAAGGATACAGCCTTTGAGGAGGCCTGGGGTAAAAAAACAAACAATAAAAACAAGAGAAAACAAAAAGTTGAATTATAAAACATTTGCCCCTAGTAATGTACGAATGGCGGACCGTTCTACCGATAGTGGCGTGGTGGTGGACTATGGTGCTGTGGAGGGTGTCTCCTGGAGGGTGGACTATGGCGGGACATAGCATGACGTGGGGGTGACTGGTAGCGTTGCGGAGGAGACCCTCGGTTCTGGTAGGGTGGTGAATAGCGCCCTCTGGATCTGGAGCGGGAACGTGACCGACCCCAACTTGGAGTGCCCCTTTCTTCATAAACACGGATGTATGCAGTCTCACCCTAGAAGGTGGGAGGAGGAGGAAAAAAAAAAAAGGTAATGAGCCACTTGTTGTCAGCAGTCTCGATCTGTGGCGGTAGAAGTTATGCGATACATCTCCAGTTAGACATTGGTACTAGGCTTGTCACAGCGGTACCATTTTCGAACCGGCGTTGCTTCGCTCCTTTAAACCGTTTACATGGGTATTGCTGACCTTCACCACTAGAGGGGCTCGCTGGCTTCCTCGTGAGTAGCATATCATTACCCCAAGTACAACAACGACCACCATGACAAGCCTAATTGGTACTCACTTGATGGGAACGGAACTCAGTCCTGTCCAGTCTGCGGAGAGCATATTCCATGTCCTCCCGGCGGAGAAATTCAACCACTCCCTCACCATCCCGTTGCACATCAGCAAAACATACATCCCCTGCCTCACGCATGTGGTCTTTCAGGTCTTGCCAGCTGCCAGTTGGAGGTAATCCTGGGAGTAGGATACCACACAAATATGGCAGGATGGAAGGGGAGGCAAAATAAAAACAAAGCAAATAAAATTCATTTCTTTGCCCAGCATTACAACATGATAATTTCAGTATACAAATTACATCTATTGTCTGCAGCTTTACAATCGACAGCTTTTAACAACAGCGATCAACAAATGTAATGTTATTCTATAGATCAAGTAATTTGTATAAAGTTAGCCAAATGCTTTAAATGTAAGGTAATCTTGTGCCAATTGGCTAGATTAACTACGCACTTAAGTCAAGTGAATGACCCCAAGACTATAAGAGCATGTGTAAATGCATGAGGCTAATTAAAATCAATTCTGAGACACAGCAGTATTTCAAGACCAGAGCCCCTTAAGGCTCTAGTAGTACGTACTAAAAATGTGATTTGCATTAATTGGTCAAGTCAGATAACCATATTTATCATACAGCAGTCCTCCTCTGAGAACATATAGCACACAAACAAACAGTAAACCATATAAAACAATGATAAAAATACACCTACCAGTCAATATGGCCGGTGTTTGGGGTTATGCAGCCAACATGACCAGTTTGAGTTAACCGTTTTGTTTTTTCATGACTTAAGCAGCTGATTTGACCTCATCCATTTAGTCCCCTTGACCTCCAGTCCGCCATGAGAGAGAGAGAGAAAACAAAACTGCCTACGACTCCTAACGTCCACCTACCAGTCACTATGACCCGGAATTCAGATCTTCGAGTTGGGGGGCCAAACCTCCCCCTAGGACCTCCTCCACCACCTCCTCCCATAGGGCCTCCAAATTTAGCACCAGAGGAGCGGGGGTACTCTACGCGCAGCTTGGAGTCCCCATATCCATATCCATTCCTTCCATAGACAGCGTCGTCGGCATCCCTAAGAGAAGAGAGCACAGAACTCCTTACTAAAGAACGCCTGTTTCACTAAGGGACATACACCTGGTAAAGCCTTCTCCATCCATCCCCTTCTGCCAGTCACCGGTGATGTTATTAATCACAAGATTTAAAGTTTCCAACAAGAGGAATGTGATTCGACTTGCCAAAGATCATCCCAGAAACTCACCGTGGGTCTTCAAATCGGACAAAGGCGAAAGGGATAGTGCCTCTATTGTTCTTCAATTCGATATCCCGGATTTTTCCATATTTGAAGAAGAGATCCTCTATGTCCCTCTCCTGGACATCCATTGGAAGATTCCCCACATAAATCCGTCCATCCGCCATGGTGGTTGAAGGACTGGCTCTGCTAACACAGAATGGAGGCACCTGCAGGCTTTAAGCTCACTTCTTGTTCTCACAAATAGCTGTAGAAGAGGTCCTTATCCTAATCCTAGTCCCAATCCAAAACTTAGTCCATCCGCCTCCAATTCCTTAATTTAGATAATAAAACTCTAAAACCAGGGATGCAGCCATAGTAGTAATTGATGAGTTCAAGACAAACAGCACAGGACCTCGGTTCCAAGCCTGAAAGCTTTAAAACACAGGGTAATGAATGACTAACACTAAAAGTGTTTACAGTTTTATATTGGCTGATGTTGAGTGGAGAGAATCTAGTAATTAATGGGCCCTAATAATATAATACCTATTGTATTCTGTCAGTATGTGCACAACACATTCCATGCAAGCAGAATTGTTTAAATACTAAAACAATACAATTCAGTAATATGATGTGTAAAAATTAGACAGATTTCAGATTTCTGTAGAATAGTTACAGAATACAATACAACAAATTAAAGAGTAGACAGATTTAATTGCCTGTTGCTACTTCATGACCATTTTAATCATGGAATTGATAGTGACTTCTCCACAATAGCAGCAGCAATAATTAGGCTTACTCTGATTTCATGTTCCATTGGACTTACATTTAAAAAATTAAATCTGAGATATTGAATCTGAAAATAGAATGGAGGCATTTTTGCAACTATTTGTCATTTAGAATGTTGTAAAATGTAACACTGCAACACACAAACATGTATTCAACGTTCAATTTGCAAAACAAACGCACATAGCAAGATCAGAGACAGCGCTGCCATCACCACACTCTCAACACATCATTGCTGCAAGCTTGTTAAAGAACCGAATCTTCTGCATTGACGTTCTGGGATGCATCGTTTTCAACACTACAGTATCACACTGAACCTCATGTCAAAACTTGGTCACTGAATGTAGTTGCAGCCATAGCTATCAGTTTTAGGCATAAGCTGGCGGGACGTAAAATAACTTGCCAATTTCCTAATTGTGCCCCTAATGTCTCTCCCATTGGATGGTTCGTTTATAGGTTCGGGGAAAAGTTTGTTAAAATGTTAGGATTGTACTGGACATTAAGAACAAGAGTTTGTTGGTATCTTGTCCTGCAACACAAGCTGTAATTATATATAATGTGTATCAGCTCATGAACCAAAATCCAATTAAGCGTAGGCTAATAATTGATTGGACGAGAAAACCAAAATACCGCAATAAAGCCATGCAAACACCCTTATCAGATAAACTTGGTAACGCTAAAAGACCGTGGACAAAACGCCAAATTTCATTAGAACTAGCTAGACAATTGAGGGGCTTCTTTAATTATTTTTTCCATAAAATAGTCTGAACCTTAAGATGTGTTCAGGGCCTTGGAAGTATTTGGATACGATATCACCAACATGTATAACCAGCAGCTAGTGACAGTCCTGCTCGTTACAGCCGAGCTAACTGGTCTGATCGACTTCAAGTCGTGAATCTGAAATCTCGCGTGTTAGTTAATTATTGGGTGCTTTTCATACAGTGAACACGGCTAATAAGGCTAACAGCCTGGGAGCTAAGTCTTTTCCGTTTGCCGCGATAAGCGTAGGCCTAGTTAACCAACTAGCTAGCTAGCTTACTAGCCGCACAGCCCAGACCAAACAAGCCAGCGGCTGTCTGGCTGTGCGACCATAACTAGACCGGTGGGCTGGTAGCGTAAATATTATGAAAGGTCTCTTCAATTAAGCCACCTTAAACCACCTTGACACTAATTAAATCACAATATCAAGCCAGACGTATCAGGTTGACTTCAATACCCTTAAATAGACTCTGGGTTATAGGGCACCTTGTTCACTCCAGCAAATAGACAACACCAAATCAATCCCTTTGTTGATAGTCTGAGGTTAGCTAACCTGCCCAGCTTGCGTTGCACACCAAACACACCAACACCGGCCAACTTTCACTCGAATGTCTATGTGCTGCAAATTAAGTATGACGCCAAACACACTCGCAGCCCAGTAATGATATTGTTACGTTACCTTTTGTAAATAAGGGCGCCTTCTTTTGTAGATGCTAATGTTAGCAATTCGCACGCCGTGCCGCGAGAGTCCCTTCCGCACTAGTTAGCGAGGGGCTCGCGGCTTCTCAAACTTCTTCTTCTCTTTTGGCGTTTTGTGAATTACCGCCACCAACCGGAGTGGAGATTCAGTTCTCGTATTGACGTTGTATTACTGTGTTTTGTTCCATTATTTCAGCCCTGATTCACAGAAATTAGAATTTAAGTATTTATTTATTTATTTATTTATTTACCATTAAAGTGCTATTTAGTCCCGTTCACTCTATATCAATGCAGGCCTTCTTTTTACATCCCATTGAAAGCAGGTGGGTTTCAGTGCGATCACAAATTGTTTAAAATTTTTGGAAAAAATGTAGATATAATCAATGCTACCACCAACTATTTATCCCTATCTTGACTTCTGTTCCACAGTCTTACGAAAAAACAAATTTTGTGATGAGTCAAGCAAAAAAAATCCCCCAAAACATATAACTATTGGGGATCATCTCTACCAGGAGAGAGCTTGGTTGCCAACCGTAGCTTCATACCAGGGATGTTTTTCCAGGGCACAGTAATGCATCAGTAGGCCTACTGAAGCTAATTTTGATATATTATATAACTATATAACTTGTACAGTAAAGGATATCAACTGTATTATAACATTTCAATTTGAATATAACATTTTTGTTAGTCATTTAGGCTAAAGATTTCATGCTTTTGGTTTGTTTTCATTAAAGTAGCTACAGGCAACATTGTGAGATTTTGATTTCAATCTGATCATTTCATTTTTTGATCTTGAGTTTCCTAATGGTGTTAGCCTATTTATTTACATCGCTGCCACAAATACAAACAAGTTGTTTTTTGTTTGTTTTTTGCAAAGCTCAGCAACTATACGCAAAAGCTTACAAAGCTCAATGAAAAAAGAAACAAGACTGTCAAAAAAAGAAGATTTAACGTGTTCACAGAAGAGGCTCTTCCTGTTTTGGTTGACACTTCCTTTGTGCCCTATGTTCCAATCTTAATAGTGGTGTCATTCTTACATATGTATTAGAATATGCAATCCAAATTTATTTTATAATGATATGCTCAGCTTATAATGCCCTCTACTATGACAGCTGTCACTTGTATAGTTAGCTTTTTTCATGTGATTGCCAATCACTTCATTGTGTATTATTTTATTAAATAGGTAAGTGGGCAGTCTACTCACCCTTTTTGCATTTTTTAAAAATTCTTTATTTAGACTGCAGGAAAGGACAGGGGGCCAACCTCCTTTGAGATTGAGGGGACCAATAGGAATTCATATACCATTGCTCATTGACAAATCAGCTATTCCAAACACTGTGGGGAGAGAATAATATCTGACTTCTGCCAATTCTCACAACCAATGAGATGTGACTCGAGGAAGTGTGTACAGTATTCCCAAGAACAGTTTTCTTCTAACGCTGGGTGTCTTCACACTGATGTCATAGTCTCTAAAGGTAAATCAAGAATCTTGTTCTGCATTGATACTGATTCAATCGCATTTTATTTATTACTTTGTATCTCACTTTACTTTGTTGATGTTTTAATGAAAGACTTCTTTGAATATAAGAGCACCTTATAATGTGAACAGAGATGTCAATAGACCTAATATAGCTGCCATATCTGTGGGCATCAGTTTAATTTATTGTTTATTGCTTTTCTCATAGATTGCAACTGCTCTTTCTTTGACACACATGCTGAGAGACACCTTATTTTACAAGGTAACATTAAGTTAGTCTTTTATTAGGAGTAGACCTCTGTTAAGTGTCAGAGGGTTTTTGATTTCACATTGAACTCTTCTGATGTTCAAATTTAGTTCAGTTAGGTTTTAGTTTTATAGTTTTTTTATTAGAGTGAAATACAGTTTGAAGAGCATTGCAGTCTTTTCATGTTTTCTTGCCTTCTCAAGTACAATTCAAACAGAGAGAGCGGTCAGCACCAATAAAATCAGCCATTCTTATCAGCAGTTAATGTTTATGGAAATTATTTGAATAGAGTGCTTTCCCCTAAAACATAATTTAAAAAAGTTTTTTGATAGTTCTCAAAAACAGTGAAGTAAAATACAGACAGTGAAGTAGAGACACAAGAGCTCTGCATCTTTACCAGTTTTACATCCTATGAGAGTAGATGACGCAGTGTTTTGTAGAAAGAAGATTAACCTAATTCTGTTCTGCTTTATTGTCCTACTGTTTATTTATTTATTTATTGAATCATGTAAGCATTATGTTAGAGAAGTACTCATACATAAAACATGAACAGTTTCTGCGCCATTCTTACAGGTTGTCTCCCACATTTCTGTGATCTACTGAATGGACAGTTTTAGAACCATAAACATGTTTGTTATGCAAACATGGGCTGTGTTTAGTTTGAAAAAAAAAAAAGGATGATGCAGCAGTTCTCTTCCTTATCAGATATCTCCTTTCTCACACCACTTCAGCCTCCATTTAATCTACATTAGGTCATTGGTAAGTCAACTCCAATTTTGTCATTCAGCAAGTCATGTGTATCACATTTTCAACCTTATTTTGTCATT
>OMKK01002748.1:8247-19963 GCA_900302305.1 Polymixia japonica | reverse complement strand
GGGGGATGTTCAACTGCTAATCAAAGTGGTGACGGCCCTAGCGCTTCTCAGGGCACGGCCGCGTGTATTTGTGGATCACACAAAGGCACAGCAGTATACCCCCCGAGAGCCTGCCTTAAGCCAGGTCTTTGAAAGCTTAAGGATCTTTAATCACACAGAATCTTCAGCAGGAGGCAGAAGAATAACTGCTCATGCTTCTAACTGTAACTGCTATTAGGAACTGGTCTCTTTTCTAATCACTGTAAGGAGAGATTTACCCCCCACAAGAGACATGTTTCGTAGCTAAGTCACATTCTTTGACATTATTTGCTGTGCTTTTGTTGATTTGGGTCCAGGCTGACGGGAGCTCCTTACTTGACAAGCCGGGTAAACTTAAAACAAAGAGAATTGGGATATGTACAATTCCCACGTACAAAAAGCGAAATGACAAATTCCCGCTCGGAATAACAGTTTTGTCCTGCAAAGTAAATAACAAAGCAGAGATTGTTATGTTCGAGTGTTTGGAGTACAAACACGGAACTCCGCCCGAGTCAGGTTTGATAGGCTGTGCAGCGCTGCACTTATGGTTTCTCACACACTCCATACAAGAGGGAATACTTGGCCCTAATTAGCACGGAGCATCTGGCAAATGTCAGCGCGTCTCTGTATGCAACATTCCTATTTACTTACTAAGCTTGAGTTCAGCTAGGAAATAGACTGGGAGAGCGTTGCAGCACCGACCAGGGTCCTGGGAGTGTTCAGTTATTGTATTGTGAGTGACGTGCGTGCAACCTTATAGCGCTCTTCTCACTGTCCCTCGATTCTTACACGCGGTTCAGGTTTACTGAGCATTTTTCCTTTCTGTTGATATCGAATGCAATCCCCTACACAGCGTCGACCCTGTTACTGTTGTAAAAAATACCCTTCATGTGGATTTGTATAATTTTCTGAATTATCCTTGCTTCTGGTTTGGATTGTGTGATCAGTGTCCAGCTTGATGAAGGTTTATGAATACGGAGGATAAAGTCGCTCTACTCAGACGTCTTGATACCGCCGCCGTCCATGTGGATTACTTCTCTCGTTCAGAAGATCGGCTTGGAAAAGATAATGCTCCCAGTCAGACTTCCCTCCAGTCAAATCTAGTTTTCTAATCTTGTCTTGTGGTTTAGGGTGGCAGTAGAACATCATAACAAGAGAAAAAAAACCATTTAAAACTGTGTGAACAATTTGCTCTGACTGGACTCTTGTTCCAAGGGCCTGAGTAGAGACACAACCTGAAGTTGACTCTGATGTTGATCTACATAGCCCTGTACCACCCTCTACTTTCCTTGACACTGGATGCAAAACAACCGCGTCCCTGTATCTTTCTCACAGGCCATCAACTGTGCTTTCTTTACGTTAAAGGTTGCGCATGTACGCGGGCAGTGACTGCCCAGGTGAAAACCAGGCTCCAGTGGAAAACTACAATGATAAATTTGCCAGATAAGACGAGTTCATAGCAGTTCAGCATGCTGGCCATAAAGCTACAGCTGCAGCAGACAAGTAGACCCCAGTCAGCTTGATCACTGCACCGATCTCCAACCTGACAAGATTACACAGAGGCTTCCTGTCTCCTTGGCCCCGATACCATCTGAAACCGACTCCTCCTAAATCCCCCTCCCCTCTCCCGTTCGCCTCCATCGAAACCGCAGATAGCACGGCACCAATTACGGCCTAATGGGACAGTTTTAATTAGAAAACTACATCTAGCAAGTATGTGTTCATCCGACTCCATAGCACGGCTCATTTAAGAGATTAATGCCCAGGCAGACCCCGCAGTACAGGGAAGTCGTTCTTGATAAATAACGGCCAATCAAGGTAGCCATTTATCTGCAGATCAAAACATTAGTCCATCCTTGGTGTTTTCTACCGATTTTTCACGTACAAAAATAATACAACGAGCGCCTCTCAACACCCATACAGCACATAGGAACGTGAACATTTCCCGTTCTTCATCCTAACATTTACCCACAGCCTCACTTTTATTTACAGTAAACGTTAAGTCAATCCAGGCCTCTCCCGACTTTCAACAACAAAAACCTAATCCCTGACATTTCAGCCCGACTTCCCAATAGACTTTGTTATGTCACAAGGCGGTGTGTACTCCACGTCTAGCAAATGAAAACCAAATGTTACGGCAGGTTGGAATCATTAATGACCACACATGTTCATTCTAATGGCATATGGTCATTTGCATTTGTTAAAGTCAGTTAAAAAGAACATAAAACAAGAGGGAAAAGGTAAAAAAAAAAAGAAAAAAAAGACATGATTTGTATTTCCGTGAGGATGACAAAGAAACGGAAACGTTTCACCATGTACTTAACTACCATGCGGGGCTTGATGCGGAATTCTTATTGGCTTGTAGCGAGTTTATATTTGAAGCCCGATCAACATGTATCACTTGTGACAAAACTATGAAAAGCATTGTAGAGGGGCTGTTCACTCACTGTCACTTAATATAACAAATTCCAACGCATTGTGTTCACCTTGACATCCAAATAGGAATCCGGCGTAATACAAGTTTAATCTGAAACACCGCAACTGGTAAATAATTTAACTGACAGGTGTAATTACAACAAGATGCTCTGTTCATGAAAATCAATCATCGAGCGTGTAGCAACACTGGCAAATTCATGCTCAGTAGTTTAATTTATTGCACATTTGACATCTATTCTGACACCACTGGGACTCATGTCTTTCCATGTCAGGAGACTTAACTATTTTACGACATAAAACGTAAATTGTAAAAAAAAAAAAAAAAAAAAAAAAAAAAAAAAAAAAGAAATAGCACGAAAAGACTTACATTGTTCCTGCTGCTTTTACATTTGAAGACCCAAAAGGTAATTTACTGAAACAAATACTTGTTCAGAAGTTCCCTGCTGGGAGAATCTTGACATGTTTATTGAGAGGGGAACCACTGGCATACTGGTCACCAGGGACCTCTACTACTAAGCTATCAACACCAGCACTTTCATCACATCTTTCACTTGAGCAAATTACCATATCAGCAGCATGATCTCTAACTAGTCTAAGACCCACAATCACTTCTTTCTGACACAGAATTAAAAGATGTCAAACCCGGTTTCTCTTACAGTGTTTTGGTTCTGGTTGTCAGCGCATCAAACATTATCTTAAAGAGGACTCATTTAGACAGAGAAAGGGACCGGCCGGGGTCATTGATGGTGAGGGAGAGTTGGGTAGCCTCGGGGTATGCGGGTAACCTCGGAGCACAAAAGAAACGGGAACAAGATAAGAAGGACGCTCGAGGGGGGACTCCCAAACTTTCCTCCCCTGTCGTCTCCTGGGAACCCGCGGGCTAAGACGTCGGAGTTCCTCCACACAGGTATCGTGTATCGCCAGTTCCCCCGGTACAGCTGGGCCCGAGTCCAAGCTCCCCGTCTGTCTGTCTCAGTGGAAGGATAGGGAGGCGCCATAAGGTAACAGTAGCAGACATGCCAACAGGTGAAACCAAATATTCAAGTCAAGTTTGATGCTGTTGTGATTTCACAGAACAGAAGAGGCAATAACCCTTTCTGCTCTCTTTAACGTTTAACTATGCGCACGTATACTAAGTCGTGATTAAAAGATTATAAACGGGATCACAGATATGATTCAAGAATACCGTACAAGATGTATGCACCGTGTGTGCTTCTAGTTTATTCCCTGTTAAAAATGAAAGGTGAGAGAAGAGAGATTAAAACACTATACAAAGTTCAGACATTAATCAACCTCACACCTCTCTACCCAGTGCAGAAGCCCAGTAAATGAGGACCAACTGCTGGATCCAGTGTAAAAGCCTTGATGGACCCAGGGAGAAACTGCAGTGCTTCTTTAGATTTCAATTCACTGCTCCTGAATAGTCAACTGACTGCAAAAGGAGAATAATCAATAGACTATCAATCCATTGAATACCACAGGTTTTAGTCAGGCTGTAGCTTTTCTAAACATAGGCCTACTCATTTTGCTATCATAAATGCCTAGAAGAAGTCAATTTTAACACAATATAAATAAAACCGGATTGATAATTACAGCATGTAATATAATAGTCTGTGGTTTCAACATGATTTTAAGGCACTTTCTTTCAGACAAAAATGTCTCAAACAACTTTCATGTATTTTGATGAAAACCTTTTCATAAATATAAAATTTGGACTGAATATGAAGGAGGAAATTAATAAATAACTTCAAACTATCAAACTTTGATGACATCAAAAAACTATGGGAAAACATTGTGCCCTGTGTCTCTCTCGTATGTACGCATCTAGAATATAAATGTCGCTAATCTAACATATAGGCTATGTGGCATCAGTTGAATTCATGGAATATAGTTGCGTTACGTGGAATATCAAATCACTCATCTGTTCTTGTTATGAGCGTTCATGTCTGGATACTCCATGTTGAATCACGGGCCTCTGATTGAGGAAAAGGCAAAACAAATAAAACACTCTTTGATAAAATTAAAAACATGGATGGGATGGAATAGGGGAGGTGGGAGGTCAGGGCTGAAGGGTTCCATATTTTGTTCCAATGATGACACTGTATCCTGTACGGTCTTGAAAATGTGAAATATATGAAACAACCATGAAAAAAAATTAAATGTTAAAAGCATGTTAGTCACATGTATTGTTGTGTTAGATGAGGTCCTTAAAATCTTGCAATTACAGCCGATACTTAAAACGTAATTTAATTGTAAAACAATGAAGCGTGCCATAAACCCTGCAATAAAAACAGCCTTAACCTTTAATAGGCATTGCATTAATCAATATTGTATTGTTTTGGTTTTTATCAGTATTTACAGGCAGGTGCACTGGGACATGAGGGCCTCCAATGGATTCACAATGAACTGCAGAGCAGAGCGGCGGGGGAGCGATAATTAAACTTCTGTAAACACAAATGTGTGGTCTGCTGGAACACGCGGGGTTCCACAACGTTCTGACAACTACAGACGCCTGTAGATCGTCTCAGCCATTTCCACGCCACTCCTCTGCTCTTCTAATCCTCTAGATGTGTAAGGACTGGATAGATTAATCAACGTGGCAGTTTGCCACTACAAAGCCCCGATGCTCATTGGGAGTTATGTACCGGGTAAACCGGTGTTTATATTTTTGACGAGACTGCATTAACCCCTTGTCCCAAAATGATAAAGGAACTTACTGCTACCACGTTAGGCAGATGAGCTTGTACCACGCAAAGTGTGCACTCACGCCATATAAAACAGAGAAAACTACAGTGAGATGACTCCCCTTGTGGCCACGAGTGGATTCAATCAATCTGAATCAGAGCTGGTGAAGGGTTCCAAGGTTTTGTCTTGTTTCAAGTGGAGAAAAAAAATTGAAAATTAACCTAGCAGCCTTCATTTAGCGACAATGTGTTAAAGTATTGAATGAGGGCTATTCATCACAGTGATCTGTACAAGTGGGGCGATACAGTGCCACAAAGGTTTTAAATTGAAAACCATAACGCTCATTAGCCTAACACTCAACATCAATGGCAATCAGAAGTTGCATTAGCCACAAGAGGCTGCCTGAACAAAATGGCATCCCCAAAATGCTTAAAGTAAATACAGCAACACAATTCATGATTTAGGCCAATTGAAATCCATACTATAAAACACTAAAATAACCTAAACTCATGCATTAGGAATTGATATGAATACACTGTATGCTGTACTGTACTGGGTTAGGCTGGGTTTACCAGAGTTTCTACTGCCCAGAAAGTTCCTGGTTCACTGCCTTGAAACAAGCTTGAAAAAAAACAAACTAATCACTACTTTGATGTCTATAGTTAAATGAGAATCATTGAATAAAACTATAATGCACAGGTACAGGTACTCTAGGAAACCCAGCCCATTATACTGTATACTTAAGTAGAATTAAACAATGACTGAAAGATACTGTAATATCACTCCCCAAAGTATAGTTGTTGTTAAATGACAGCAACAAAAGCAAGCAGTTTGAGCAATATACAAAACCATTGTTTTATTTCAGTATGAAGTGCTTCAAAACCAACATGTCTTCAAGAAAACGTCTGACAGAGAGGGATACATGAGAAACTGAAACAGAGCCTGTCTATTATGAGGAGGAAACGTTTCCTTGCAGGGTGGATGACGCTCGTATCACCTGCGAATGATTACAAAAAAAAAGAAATCAGCGAATCTCAGGCGGCGTGATTAAACACATGGGACGAAGAGGGAGTCTTCCCCGGCCGGCTGCGTCACGCTCATCCTCTACTGTGCATCTACGGTATCGACATCAGTGGTGACAAAAATGAGGACGATCAAGGACTCGGCTGTACAGCCGGGTCGGTCAATCTTACACACACGCATAGGCTCCGCTGGTATGCCCTACTCAACTAATATGAATCCATAACACTCTTCAATTAAAACTGTGATTAGTCACATCGGGGAGAGTGTCTGTTTGGTTGGAACCAAAGTCTGTGGCTATGTGGGCTTTGTACAGACAGGGTGGACCACCCGTATGTTAAGAGAAGGCAGGCTCCGGGCCAGCAGGCGAGCGGCATCTCCCAGCTCCGATATCAGGCCTGCGACGCGAGCCTCTCGATGATTCTCCTGTACTCTCCGAGGACGTCCTGGTAGCTCTTCTCCAGCTCCTCGTGCTGCAGCTGAGTGTCCATGTGACGTATGTGGGACACAAGCTCCTCTGGCCGCAGGCACTTCATCATCTTGGTCAGCTCCCTCTGGTTCTTCTGCGCGCCAAACACACAACGACACAAACACACCGTGGTCAGGGCATTGCTGTCATGAGGCCGCGCTACTTCAAAAAGGCATCTAAACCGGTGTTACCACGCAGTGTTGCGGTCGGGCATTTGGCATCTGCTTTCCCCAATAATGTTTCAAATCTTTACATCTTGAATTCATTTCGAGTTTTAACGATAACATTGCTCTTTCTAAAGGCCTCCCCTACTTCCGACCTGTAAGAGATTTTGTAAGCCACATAGGGAAGAGGGGCAACTACGAGAAAAATATACGCCATAGTCCGGTCTGCAGGAATGCTCAACGGTGCTGGACACGGACCAGCGCTTCATATTCGTGTCTTTGGAGTCCGGCGCAAAACGCTACATGCACGACTTGCACACATCCATGCACATCTGTGCACTCGGGTCCCCAGGGAACTTGGGGTAAGAGAACCCCGGGGTTGAGCAGAAATATATAATCCCCTCGCATTCACAGAGCAGAGGCCTCTGCCATTCAACTGACTACAAACCAAACGTCCTCAGGAAAAACCCCAGCCTGCATCTGGCCACCAGATCTCTACTCGCCTCTCTCTCCCACGGAATTCGAACTTCCCTTTTCACCACATAGGTCTATCCCCCCCAACCCTCCCCGGCAGATACTGCCTTTTTCACGGAGCGCGGTCAGACTGCTGACAGCAAATCCTCTAATGGTTGGAATGCAGAGTTTCAGTGAGCCGCTCAAATCTAAAATGTCACAAGCAAACAGGTTGTACGGAGTGTTACATAGGCGCGCAGAGGTCTACCCATTACTGAGCGAGCGATTCGGTTTTCCCCCCCAAACACTTCGCTCCGCTACTCGATACTTTCACTGCGAAACGCCGCGAAACTTTGCGACTCCGATGCAACTCGCTAATTTCAGAAAAAAAAAATCACGAGAGAGAAACAGAAAAGCCGTTTGATGGAATTGCGCCGTTTGCCTGACGAAGCTTGAAAAGCACAGTGATAGCTAGTAAAAAAAATATGAAACTCAGGAAAGTAGCAGGTTTTTTTTGTTTTGTTTTTTTGACTAGCTGCTTGAAACACGAAAAATGATTATTTCTCCCGGTGAAATGCAAATCCCGACTAATGGCACTTTTCCCTGAATAGAGAAAAAAAGGTACGACAGCAGCAAAGCCACAGAAGCCTGGTGTGCTTCTATTGTCGCTCCAACAAAGAGGCATTGGTATTCTATCAATTTTAACAGGACTGCCGATCCATTTTTCTCCCAGTTCTGACAGGTAACACAAACAGTGACAATAAGCAGAGGTAAGCAGATAAAGTGTATGCCACACGTGCGCCGTCTCGCCCTCTGCACCGAGCAGCTGCAAGTACCGTGTTTACGAACGGTGGAGCAAGTTGTATTCAAGCGTGTTTGTCGAGTATCGAGCGCGTAAGGAAGTCGCTCGCTCGGTGCCTTTCAGTTCTGCATGCGCACGTGCACACACACACACACACTCCCGCCCTCGTGACACGCAGAGCGCGCTACTCCGCTGGAAATCGCGATACTGTACCTTGTACGGTCCGAATAGCCTCTTCTTAACCTCTAGACGGTATTCTCTGGCTTTTTCCTCGTCGCTCATGTCCGTCACTCTCAGGCGGAGGATCTCGTACACTCGCCTCGCGTGTTTCTGTAGGTTGAGAATAAGCCGTGGTCGTTAATGCTGGTTTTTTTTGCTTTTTTTACCCCCCTTATAGAAATCCACGCTCACAAGGGATCTGAAATACATCCCAGCGGGACGGCTGCGAGTTCGGTCGAGCAGTTCAGGACCTGCTGATACCTGACCTATAGGTGTATGTTCCATCAAAGAGCCAAGGCACGACAAGAAAAGTCACCATTCAGTCCATTTATGCCACGCACATCATGCCGTGATAATAGCTACATGTAAGAAGCGCACGGAAAATCAATGGCATAATTGAGACTGGGGTTGGTGGGCAGAGGAACACACAAATCCATGTGAGCATTTCCAAACATTTGACTCTTTGTTGATTCTTTTTTTTTTATTTTGAATAGTTATTTTTTTGAAAAAGATAAAACGACATTGATAAACACAATAACACATCATGCCAGACAACAAAAGATCTACTTATTGAATTGAATTTTAGTGTAAAGGGACGCGTTCTTAAAGGATTAGTCTCAGCAGGGATGTCATCGGGAATACAAAAAGAGCATTTGAAATGAGTGGGACTTGTGTGTTAGAGAAAGGGGAAGAAAAAAAAACCCCCAACAAGCATCATCATCGCTGCTCTGGTGCGGGCAAGGGTTTTGAGAAGATAAAGAAAGATAAGAGGAATTAACCGAGTACAGTTCGTCTACGTGGGGGAGGGGCCGAGTGGGGCCGACTCCTTGGCTCCTATTGCAAGAGTCATCGGGCAGATCCCGCCCACCGCTACGTCACAGGACAAACCGCCGCTCTTGGTGGACACTCTTCGACTTGCGTAATACGCTGACCTGAAGGGAAGTGCCGCAACTAAACTAGTGACGATTTGTGTAACTCCGAGCTGACTGAGGATGACGTCTTTGAAATTATTCAGATGACTATTATCAGATAATAAAACTGACCATCTTCTCACTGTTTATTCAAAAATGAGTTAAAGTTTTTTTTTTCTTTGTCTAACCTACAATGTAATATATACAAGTGCATGTGTTGGTTCAGAAATATATAATTTATTAGATAATATAATTATTATAATAGCCCCCTCAAATAGGTTTTAGGGCAAGCAATCTTATTACGAGTCTCCAATGCTTTGCTCCACATCCTGTTGTAAAGAATATTGACAATATTCAATATCAATTTATAAAGAATATCTGCATTCTGGAAAATGTTCATAACATTAGAGGAAAGTGCTTTTGCATTTGGATGTAATGTACATTTCCTCTTCTTTGAATGTCATATTGTGTTAATGACGGTTTGCACCATACATTTTGGGGGGACACGAGCACTTTAAAATAGTTGCAAATATCATTTTCTGAGTGGTTTTCGTGATGTGCTTTGTACAACACCTTGTTGATCTTCAACTTGTCCTGAGCCTCTTTGACCATGTCGTCAGAGAAGCCCAGGTGCAGCTTGTCAGATGAGAAGGACGGCAGGCCTTGGCAGAGTTTGACCAGGACGTAGTCCCTCAGCTTCACGTAGCTTTCAGAGGGGTCCTCAGCTGGAAACAAGCATCACCATACATTACTGCTATGAAGACGATGTCATTATGAGGCTGTTTTCAAATGATCCATAATATAGCTTTGCAAATCCCCTAAATGTCCCCACGTTTCAATGTATGGTTTCTGTTTTTGACATAATAATGTAATTATGTCTGTGCGTGTATGTATGTATACTGTGAGTATTTCCAATCTACACGTTTCCCAACTATTCAGTGTCAAGCAGCAGAAATATTTATCTAGGCCATACTACAACTCTCTCCATTCAATGGCCAAATTCAAAGTGGCATCAATTTTCTGACAGTGTTTCTCTCTGAAAGGGAAAAACTGGGATGCGTATGTAGCATTCAGCCAGTCCCTGTGTAAAGCAAGCATTTCTATAAAACTGGTTCCAATAGAGCCTTAGAACGTACATACTGCCTTTTTAAATAAATTGCCATAAGATGCACAAATTACAATGTAATGCTCGAGAATATGCCTGATTCAAAATCCCTGATATCTTTTACAAAGAGAATATATGTTTATATATAACTTCGACACAAACCCCTAACACAGTACATGTAGAAGATAAAATAATTCCAACACTCACCTGTTATGTCTTGTACTTTTGGCAGAGTGCAATAAAATCTGTGCACTGCCTCCAGGAGCTGAGCTCCATGGCCCTCTCCTTGGAATGGTGGCAGGATCAGCATTTGGCTGGTTAGTTGAGAAAGCAGGTATACATGTTTCATTGTACGAGTAGAAATAATATGGAACAGGTTAAAAATAATACGGAACAGGTTAAAACCGGTTAGAACAGGTTAGAACAGATTAGAACAGGTTAGAAACTAGTCTTTAGCACTTTTAATCAACTGATCCAGATTCGTGCAACATCTCTAAATAGAAGAGGCGTTCATTAACTGAAAGTAGGAAATACAATAATGAATTGCTATACTACGTCCATCAATGCGTCAAACAAAATGCTGATCTATAAAGTTGTTTTTAGATACTTATCACTATGGTTTTGTAATGAAACAAAATTATGTTGAATGGTTGGCTATATGAGCCAGTGATTTGGGCTTTTTTCGGAAAAAAGGAGAAAGAAATGTATAATTTTCCTCTCCTTTTTTTATATACAAAAGAATGGGAAGGCACGTGCTTCCCCAGCAATTACCTTACACGTGGTCGGGTTTTGTCTGGGTACACATAGTAATTATAAACTGTCATGTAGCCAACAGTTGCGTAGAGAGTCTCCCCATCTTTATTGTACTTCTCAAATCTGCAGATAAAACACAAAGGCAAGCAGGTCAATTACAGGCACACTCCCATGCAGCGTCCATTTTACCCTCTCCATTCTCCTGCCCCCTTTCCCCAATGTCAGCATGCTGGAGCAGCCAGACCCGATTTGTACACCTGCTACAACCTGAATACATTATGCACTTAATTGGAGTACTGCAACTTAGAGGAAGAGAAGGGGCTGGAGGAGGGATTGAGCTCCTCAAAATCACTTCAGTCCATTTGCCCATTGTCAGTATTAATAGGTGCCAGGGTAAAGAAAACACTGGCAGAGGCTCTTTTTACTGTTTAGACATTGTTCAGTGTTTCAAAAGACAACAGTATTCAATTCAGCTCTTGCCCCAGAAAAAAATGAAAAGGACTTTGGACACAAAGGGAACTCTTGCCAGATCAACAATTCTCCAATGGGGAAATATAATCAAACTGGCCTGGTAATTGGTCACAAGCGCCTCAAAGGGGCACTCTGTTTTTGAATGACACAATAAAGGCTCTGGTGCGTGCGTGTGTGTGTGTGTATATATGTGTGGGTGGGTGGAGGGGG
>OMKK01002735.1:8429-20216 GCA_900302305.1 Polymixia japonica | reverse complement strand
TGCTCACACTTTTTCAGCATGCGAGCTACTTATAAAATGACCAAGTCAAAATGATCTACCTACTACAAAACATATATTTATTTATAAACATATTGAGAATTCTTTATATGTACAATGCAGTGACGTGCGGTGAGGTTCATGGCTGGTGAGGCACTGGCTCCATCAGAATCAGATTTATCCAACAGAGTAGATAATTTACCATTTGACAGCAAGGGCTGGCAGCAGCAGCTAGTGGTGGCACTTCCTGCTTCCTGCCTTCCACTCCAGTTGCCGGTGTCTGAGGCAGTTACCACCATCTATAATGACAATAGTTAAAGCAAAGTTACGATATGATCCCGTACGCAAGGGGGCGCTCTGCAGCCAGCCTCGCCAAACCAAAGCGAACACAGAGCAAGAGAGAAGGACGTGTTTATAAATATGTGGTTTGTGAGTTTTCACGTGAGCGGCGTGTGAAGTCTGGGCAACTTGGACAACTAAAGCGTATTTTTCCTCGTAGATTCTTGGGTTTTGGATTTTGGTCATCACAAGAAAACTAACTGCGCCATCGCCAACAGTGTATAGTTACACAGACCGGTGCATGTTAAAACAGGGCAATGTCAGCTCCATTTGGCTAGCTAACAAGCTAGTGCTGCTAGGGTGAAAGGGGGTTTGCAGAGAAAGACTTTTCTAGGTCTAGCCAAGTAACTACATGGCGACTTAGCCTTTACTGCCCTACATCTGGAGATACCGGGGCAGTTGCATAGCCTTGTCTTTGCTCTGACTCGCTGTTATAGTAACAATGTCTCAGCTTCTTGACTCTGAAGAGAACACTCCATTGCTCAAGGATGATGCAAGCAGGTGGGTGCAGAGTTCACCAGCCACTGACTGTTGACAAACTGAATAGGATAAGCTGCGTGTGTAAACACTCAACACATGTTATGACCGTGTGTACGATTCTTATCAAGGACAATGTTAGTTAAAGTATATAACATTCAATTATTCCAACATTGCTTTCATGATTCATGCTCATCAGTTCAAGAAACGGCCATTGTGTTTCTGAACTGTCATGCAAACAGATTGAAACATAATTTAAAATACAAATCACGTTTGCTTTCTTGTCTTGCCTTTATGCAGTGATGACTCACAAGATGGAGATTACAAGAGCAGGTGGAGTTCCATCAGAGTCATGTACTTCACCATGTTCCTCAGCAGTGTTGGTGAGGATGCCGTTTCTGTCTATCCAGAGGGACCCATGCATGAAATTTACTTAAAGTTCTGTAATGTGTAAAATCCGCTGAACACACAACTCTCTTCACTACAGTGCTAAAAGGAAAACGTTAGTGTGCCTGACTTGTGAGGCTTTGGGCCTGATCTGGAATGACATGTGAGAGTTCTGTGTTTCATGTCCTCTTTTAGGTTTCACTATAGTCATCACATCACTGTGGCCCTATTTGCAGAAGGTAAGCATGGCTCACACGTTTTTCAGACCAGTGTATCATCCTTGGCCATTACTGTTGACATTTGTGTTTAAGATGGACAAACTTAGCAGGGAAAACGTAGAAGTGAAAAATGTTACAAAGAGCATAGGACACATTTGGGGAAAGCATAAATACTGCAATAGCCATACTGTTCGAAAGATATAACATGTTGCAATTCGAGGCATGGAAAACAGTTAAAAGGTTTGATTTTGTAAGGCACAAAAGAAAAGCAAAACAGAATGGGGAAAACAAAGTTTAGTATAACAGTTTAATCCATGATAAATATCTTGGAAAGGCTAAAATATATTGGGCATATACATTTCAGTATTTTTGATAGAAAGTCTTGGTTCTGTCACAAAGCAAAACCTGTTTGTAACATTGTTTTTTGTCTGTTTGTCATCAGAAAGGTAATTTGCTAAAGCACTAAAATATTTGATACTGACACATGCAAAACAGATCTGAAAAGATTAAATCTATCTTAATTGCATTGCAGTTTAATTGCAAGTGTCAGTTATGAACATATTAATTTTTAGTGTCAGATAAGAGTTAGAATGGACAAGGCACTACTCTAGATGATTCCATGTGCCTGTCAACACTTGTGGTGCTTATGTGTGTTGTAGATCGATGATAGCGCCAATGCTAGCTTCCTGGGCTGGGTGGTGGCAGCCTACAGTCTCGGCCAGATGGTGGCATCGCCCCTTTTCGGCCTTTGGTCCAATCACAGACCACGCAGGGAGCCACTGGTGTGCTCCATCTTCATCAATGTCTCAGCCAATGTCTACTACTCATACGTCTATCTCCCCACCACCGAGAACAAGTTCCACATGCTCATGGCCAGAGCCTTTGTGGGCTTCGGAGCAGGTGCTGTATGGGGGCCTGAATGTGTTCAGCACTGTTGATTGGTGAAAAACCTGAAGATCTGATTAACTGTCTTGTAGGAGGGATTCCCTGTCATTTGATGTTTGGGAGGCTTAAGTGGTGAATGTTTAGGTATGTGACTTGGGGAAAGATGCTGGTGGCTATGTCTGTTGCACTTGTTGACCTGCTCATACTGTATATATGACTCTGCCGCTAGACAACGATGCTGTGGCCAATGTATGTATCTTCTAACGCGGGCATTGGTCATGTCTTGACAGGTAATGTTGCCGTAGTGAGGTCCTATGTTGCTGGAGCCACGTCCCTGAAGGAGAGGACCAACGCCATGGCTAATATGAGTGCCTGTCAGGCCCTTGGCTTCATTCTGGGACCAGGTACGGATGATTGTGTCTCTTAAACCCTGTCTGGACGGCATTAGTTTCACCCGGGGAGGTCAGGTAATGTAATTTTCACCAGCGTAATTCAGTAATTTTATTCACGTGCGATCTTTACCGGACACGCAAATACTAATTTTGGCAGAAATAAACTACTGTTTTTCAGTGAACTCCGAGGTCCTCAGATAATTCTATTAGTCTGGTTCGACGTCAGTATTTATTGGGAATTACAATGATTTTGGGTGTTACATTTTTATGATAATACTTCCCATTTCCAGCTTTGTATTGTGTTAAGTCTTCTCTGCTTTCGGCGTGTCTTCATAATATAAATAAACCCAATTGCTGTTAGCTGTGTAACGTTACGAGTGCGCTGTGTAGTGTTTTGTGATTATTATTCATTTCTTGTAGATGGGAATAGTGTGTGACAAATGCATCTGGGAACACCCAAACAGACATGCCCTCAGTCATTTTGGAGAGTAATAAAGGAAAGTTATTATTATGGGCGGATCTGCCAGTAAAATCACCAATGTTCTATGATAAAAAAATACATTACCGACATTGTCAGGCAATACTAATCCCGTCCGGACAGGGCTTTATTTAATTTAACCAGTTTATTGAGCTGACAGAAAAAAGAAAAAAAGAAAAAAAAGTGATGTTGGTAAATAGAATCAATGCCACATAGTTTATAATTTAGAGCATTTGGTATCAGAAGAGCAGCCATTGTGTAAGTTATGAAAGGTTCTACTTTTAGATTTTTGAAGACTTGTATTTGTTCACGTGTCAGCTTTGCAGGCCTTGCTGTCATTTATTGGCGAACACGGTGTTACTGTGAGGTTCCTTGACCTCCAGCTCAACATGTACACTGCCCCGGCCTTACTAGCAGCCGTCTTCGGCATAATCAACATTCTGTTGGTTCTGCTGGTGCTGAGGTGAGGCTTTACCTTTGCATCAGAGACTATCGTGTGAGTCTGTGTCTGTGTGTGTGTTTTGGGATTTGAGTATTGAATGAAAAGATCAACTTACTTTGCTCCTAAATCAAATTCGATCCATTCTTGAGTCCTGCTAGATTAAGATGCTGGCATGTTTAAACGTTTTTGATGAAGATTTTGCTCAACAGAGAGCACCGTGTAGATGACCATGGGAGACACATTCAAGCTATCAACTACATGACAGAAGGTACAAACTGTTTTACGCCTGACCTAATTTGATATCCACATTCTGTTGAAAGAACTATATTGTTCAATAATTGACTAAATGTGCCCTACAGTGTTTGATGCCAGATGTCAGTGGGTGTTTAGTGGCTTAAGTCCCATGTTTTCCTCTTTCCTGTAGATAGAGTTGATATTTCCCAAGAAACTGAGGGAGACATTGACCAAATAGCGGTCCTGACCTCTAATATCCTCTTCTTCATCATCATGTTCATCTTCGCCGTTTTTGAGACGTACGTATGCAGCATGAATGCAGTTGTTTTTGTTTCACAATTACCTTAAACCTGCCTCTTTCTGCTCCATTGTGTAATGTTTCAACATCTGTTTGCTTTTGTGTTCCTCAGGATCGCCACCCCTTTGTCCATGGACATGTTTGCCTGGACCAGGAAAGATGCGGTGCTGTACAATGGCATCATAATCTCCTGCATTGGATTTGAGTCCATTCTGGTGTTTCTTGTGGTTAAGATGGCCTCTCAAAGGTACCTGCCTGATGTTATTCTGGCACACACGTGAATAACCTGGATGGGTGGAATATTTCAGCTTGCTAAGAAACAGTGTTTGCTTCCTTCCAGGGTCGGGGATCGTCCTGTGTTGCTGGGAGGCTTGGCCATCATATTCATTGGCTTCTTCATTCTGCTTCCATGGGGGAACCACTACCCTAAAATTCAATGGGAAAGTATGGATTCTTTTTACTTGCAAAGATAGGTCAGGTTTCCTATGTTGCAGTGATTAGTTGCTGCAAATAGCACTAGTTGCTTTGGGTCACAGCACTGGCCTTAAAGGTGCCCTCTGTAAGATTGACTATCATTGGTGAGGTGAAATACACTGAGAAACCAAAACAGGAAGCATGGCTTCCTCTTCTTATCTTATGCACCCGTTGAGAGAAAGATCTGTTTGATGGGCCGTCAAAGCAAAACAAAGACCAGGAAGTAGAGGGAAACAGCGCCACTGAGGCACAATCAAAACAGAGAGAGAGGGAAGCTTATAATCACCATTATACTATCTTATGATACAATGTGGTAATTTTACTTTTTTTATTTTTTTTTATCTTAACATATTACAGATGGCATCCTTTTAGGGGTTTGTTACTTGGACATTTTTATCAGAACTTGTAATGTCCTTATGAAATTAAGTTACAGTGTTTGCAGTCTGTATTTAGTGTTTAGGGGTATTAACTGTATTATGAAACTGTTGAATATTAGCAGTCACTTCTTATTATTATTATTATACTGACTGGGTGGGGGGAAAACCATTCATTTTGTTGTTTACACATATCTTTGTTTTTCTTTTGAAAATGCAGACCTCAAGAACAACTCGGTGATCAATCAGACCTTTGATGCCACAATGGCCTCCAACAGCTCTTTGGAGCCAACGGGCTGTCCATCTGAACAGACCTGGTGCCAGTATACCCCTGCCATCAACCTGGCCCAATATATCACCTCTGACCTCCTCATTGGGGTGGGATACCCAGCCTGTAATGTGATGTCCTACACACTTTACTCCAAAATCCTTGGACCCACGCCACAGGTAAGAACAGTTAAGAGAGGCGTTAACACGCGAGAACACTAGAAAGATGGGCATGTGGCCAGAAGTTCTTTGGACAGGGGAAGGGAGTAATGCTCTTTACTCCCTCAACAGCTACCATTATGGTGCCCTTGAGCCAGGCATTTAACCATCAATTGCTCCAGTGGGACTACTCAGTGGCCAACAGCAAAAGCTACCAAATGTCATACTTAAAGGAATAGTACTTAAAGGAATAGTTAAAGGAATAGTGAGCTAGCAAAGTTCCATCTCAGTCTTCACCCAAACAATTGAAGTGACGGTTCTTCAGAGTTCCAAAAACTGACCATAAAATTACTCAAACTGCTTGTGTAGCATAATCCGAGTATTCTGAAACGATTGCACTGTGATTCCAAAAGAACGATATTTACACCACTATTTGGAGCGAATTTTTGTTAAAACTGTTGATGTACAACATGATGATTTGCGTGGTCGCGCGACCCTACCCAATTTCTGTGTTTATATTCCTACATGGAGCTCTACATCACACAAACGGAGAGAGCTCTGCCCAAAGTGACTCACAACGCTAAGCACTTACTTACCTGACTTTCAAACAAAGAAGAAAATATGTCAGACGACTTTCGTAGACAAGAGGAACAACAGTTCTTGACCTCTTGAACTTCAACAGATGGATGAAGCAGCGAAATGAAAAGATGCGCTAAATATAGGTCTTTTGGACTCGCGGTGCAAACATTTGGCTTCAGAAAACTTGGATTATGCTGCATGAGCTCTTTGGAATAATGTTAGTTGTTGTTATTTGGTATTTCTTTTGTCCTTTTTGGAACTCTAAAGAACCTGTCACCATTCACATTGATTGTTTGTGAGATCACAGTATCATTGAAGATACTTGTGTACACATTTTTAGCATTCCAGCTCATGAATGTACTGCCGATCAGTTGTTTTTAAATGGCAGCGGACTCATCCAGATGAATGGGACATTTTTATGCTATATCTTAATAGGAATGAGTTCAGTTGGCTAGTCTGCTATCGGTTGCATACCAGTATGAATCTAATACTACATGGCGGGTGTGTGTCAAACCTCTAGGCTTACATGCATTTCTCAAAATAATACATTTCCCTGTTACTGTGTAGCATAATTGAATTACTAAACTATGTAAAATGCTTGTGTATATTGAGTTTACAAAATTGGAACGTCTGCTATCTGTCTCCACAGGGTGTATACATGGGTTGGCTGACGGCCTCGGGCAGCGGGGCCCGAACGTTGGGTCCAGTGTTTGTCTCCCAGATATATACCAACTTTGGGCCCCGCTGGGCCTTCAGCCTCATCTGTGGCATGGTACTTGGGGCCATCGTCCTCCTGGTTTCCCTCTACCACAGACTCATTGCCTTCTCCGTACGCCATGGAAATATCATGGAATAACAAATGGAGACAAATTACTTTTAATCAAAGGGGCACGGTGACCATTTCTCCTTCCTCCTGTTCTGGAAGATTTGTAACCAAAATGTTGGCTAGACTTAAGGCTTTTTTTTATTGCTGTTACTTTGAAATGCGGTAACTGTTATGAATTTAGAGTTTGTAACTCAGGGATTTCCTTTAAACTATCCAGTGGTGAGATAAGCAAAGATAACTGCAGCTGTTCTAACTGTGTAAAAGAAGCCATGTCAAGGATATTCTTAATCTTGAATGACCTTGATTGTCAGGTGGCCCAATGAAATTAGATAGGTGGTACTCTTATTCCAAATTCATGATTTGCTGAATAATATTTGTTACTGAATCTTTATAACATTTAGCACATGTACTACATAACTGGTTTGTTTTAAACAAAAGTCCATTTCACATATATGAATACACAGTATTTTAAGCATTTGTCAGATCCGATAAAGTTCTCAGAATGTCTTTGCATTTGAATTATAATGAATAATGAATGAATGGATTGTGTGTGGAGTGTGCACAGCAGCATTAATGTTTAAATGAACTGCACGTCAGTTTAATTCTCTAACAAAATTGTTAAATCTTCAGTTTTTTTATAGGCTGGAAATATGTTGACTACTGAATTGTGTTTGATTAGTTAAACCTGATGAGAATGCTTACTGAACGGATGACGTTGTAAATATTGAGAATTTGATGACTGAGATGTGAGAATTTTAATTTATGATACAAAAGAATATTTTCAGGTTTCAGCTAATTCCTTCATAATGAATGGGTTTTTAATGTTTTATTACCTATTTCTGTTAACATCTGTATTTGTTAAAACTAAATATCTTCACAAATAATTAATCATGAAATAATAATATAATGCTGTGTTCACACATAAAATGACTAACTGAAAGCACTTTGTTGTCTTCAATTTGTGGTCTCAATTTAAAAATGGCACTTTCCTAATATTATATCATATTGTTCTCCTTTTTCTATTTCATATGCATTAGTATAACCATGGATCCTAATGTGAATCCTCTAACTATGGTGTGCTATGTATAGGGTAGATACTATAAGCTGCAGCTATGGATATTCTTTCCTGGTCTTTTTCATAAACTGGTCATGAGACCAACTCTAATGTAAAGTGAGCAGGCTGGGTGCTGGAAAAACTCTGTTTAACTCATGACCCAATTACTACATACACTATACAGTGGGCTACATACCAGTATCTATTGAC
Organism: Polymixia japonica; assembly: GCA_900302305.1. Taxonomy (NCBI): domain Eukaryota; kingdom Metazoa; phylum Chordata; class Actinopteri; order Polymixiiformes; family Polymixiidae; genus Polymixia; species Polymixia japonica. Next base: position 12,126 of record OMKK01002735.1, on the reverse strand, counting down.
TGGTAGGGTGAAACTCTATGCGTGACTCTGTGGTCGACCAGAGCTCCCAAACAACATGAAGAATGGTCAGCTCTGAGAAGGCTAGTTAAATCGAGCTATGTGTCCAGTATGGATGATGTCCAGTGGGTGGCAGCAAATTAGCAGACAACGCGCATGCGTGCAGAAAAATAGTTCATTCCATTCGAGCCAGAAACAAACAACCAAGAGTTTAGATATCAAGATGGTGAACGCGTCATTAACCCTATGGAAACTATTTCCCGCAAGCCGGAACCAAAGATGGCGGAGCGTAAGGCGGTCTAAAACGAAAATTACACGTTTTGTGTATTCCATTTTAATAAATGTTAATCATCTAGCAGGATAGCTATAGATACGTATGAAGCAAAGTTATGGAAGTACATCTTGAAAAATCACCATACAGTGCCTACACGTACGAAAAACATCTTAACCATTTTTTTAAATTAATTTAAAGACGTATCTATCTCGCATACCTCTATCAGTAGCCGGCTAAGACTTTAAACATTACACTGTTTGGCTAAATCGAATAAGTCCGTCGCAGAAAAAAGATACAGTCAAAAACAAGCGATCTAGTCTGATTTTAAGAGAAGACGGAAGTATCTGCAAGTGGAGTCTCTTGCTTCGCTGTTGTCTTTCTGATATGAGAGAAAGTTCAGTCCGCGCAGAGGACATGCGTGCATTTTAAGTTACAAGCTAACTCACGTTAGCGTAAACATAATACGATTTAGCATGTAATCACGCTTTATTTCATCGTAATTTAAAGTAACCAAATAGTAAGCAGCGTATATTAAATATGGCCACATTTAGAGAAGACCCAGGTAAGAAAATGTTGATTTGCTCTAAAAGAGGTTGGTAGCTAACGTGGCTAACATTACAAGCTGGCGCTTTCGGGGGGGGGGTTTCCGATAAACTAGTGTCTGCTCTTCTGAGTTAACATTACTTTAAACACCTCATATGACATGCTTTGTTTCTTCCTCATTCCTAGATTATAGAGATCTCCGCATGGTCGTAAGTACAACACACCGCTGTCTCTCTGATGTTTTCAGGGAATTCCAAACATGTCCGCATAATGTTGAGAACAAAGGCGAAAGCTGTTATTTGAATGCTATTTGTTCAAAATCACTGCGAATATCTATCCACGTAACGTTGTTAGATTGTGCTGAGGCAGATGGAGTAGATGTATGGCGATGTTTCTCTGTTTTTTTCCCCTATGAAGCGCTACATCAAACATCTCTGCAACGCCTCAAAGTAGTACAGGATGTGGCTTACCCATATTATTCCATTACTTCACTGGCTACATTAGCAGAAATGACATTTTGCTGATCACCTTTTAAAGTGCTATAAAACTAATTATTTAGTTAGGCTTTAATTCTAACTAAATTATAGCCCCATGCATAATCTGAGACAGTTTTTGCGATGGCCTTTAGATGCGAGGACTGACTATGCCAACCAAATATAAATGGCAAAAGTTAGTTTTGTTTACACTTGTAATGTTTGTAAAAGCTGGTTCAAAAGTACTTTAAACACAAACGCCCCTGAAAGCCTTTTTACAACCCCAGCTTCTACTATTCAATGTGTATTCAATATTTACCAATACACAGGCTCACATGTAATCATCTTTTGTGTATCAAACAAAGGTGAGTGCCTATTTAAAAGGTAACCCGGTGTAGATGTTGGAGTAAAATAGGATGAGTGAGTGCGGATATATCTTGGGGCTTGTCAAGTGGGCACCTCACATTACACGTTTGATTAAGTTAGGCCCATGACACCTGCAGGAGGTAGTTGCATCACACAAACTAGACTAATTAAAAGTTGCTTAGACGTGTTCTCCCTGCAAAAAGGAGCTGGGAAATTTTGGTAGTGAACTTATTGTTGTGGTCTCTCTTCTTTTTCCTCTCCTTCAAGCATGCTGTAATGGGTTTGTTTGAAAGAGATCCTCCTATACAAAGGATAGTGCAGTTTGGAGGACTTCTTGGTAAGAATACGCTATCTAATCTCATACCGTCATATATGCATTTTTATTTATTTTTATTTAGTTATGCATTACATAGCATAGTGCTTAACACCATTCTCTTCCCTAACAGGATTGGATGTAGGAAATGACCTAGGACTTTCTAGTGAAGAGGATATTGACAATTTTTGGCTGGACCACAAAGGCAGATTTCATGGGCTTCCTGAACCTATTCATAGAAAGTCAATCAGGACTCCAACAAGATCTTCAAACTCTGTGATCATGCCTCCGCCGCATCGCTTTACACCGTCGCCAACCAGAGAGCTTCCAAAACTGGGCTCAGTACCGGTTCAGCCAGTTCAGAGCGTGAGTTTATTTTTTATTTTTATCAAGCAACATCATTTAAGCTTTCTCCTCCGTGGGTGAACTCTGTGTAATATCAGCACCCTCCTCCTCCCTCCTCTCTAGCATGCTGAAAGAAAGGCCAGATTATTAGAAGAGGCTAAAAAAAGCAAAGTAAAGGCTGACAAGAAGCGGCTTAAGAAACAGGTGTGTTCTTTTCTTGCGTCTACCGCCAGCTGTTCCCGACAGGATGTTAGCAGTAATGAGTGAACGCTACATTTTGTAAATAGTTCAGTTGCCTGACGTCCCGTGTTCTTACCCAACAGAGGCAGAAGGAAAGAAAAAGACTTGAGAAGGAAAAACAGAATCCACAAAAAAGTGTAATGGTAAGTGGCACATTGCTGCTGAATTTGTTTACCATGTGTTTTAAGTTAACTGATCCTCAGCCTCCAACCGAAGACCATATGAAGAAGCATGTTCATATCCCAACATTGCTTTCCCCATTTGACAGGAAAAAGATGACTCTCAGCAGTCTAAAACAGAGGAGAGTAAAACAGGAACTGATAAATCTAAAAAAAGCAATAGCAATTCTGGTGTTAAACATTTGACTACACCAGAGAACCAGGACACATCGAGTGATACAGACAGCAGTGACAGTAGTGACGAGGAGTCCAGCGATGAAGAGGGGAGTGGACCCGAGAGTGACTCGGAGGTAAAAGAAAACGTTTACTTTTTATTTCCGAATTGATATGGAATTGAACATAACGTCTTTATTCAGACTTCATTCATTTGTCTGTGTTGCTGACACTTTTCTAATTTATTCTAATTCTAATTTAAAATGGAAAAGGCTTTAGTTGCAACAGGAGTGTGCTTTTGTTTTATGTTATTGTAGGAATTGGATTTGACCAGCACCTTTGTAAGTAAAGCTGCTCTCATAGCCAAGCGTAAATTAGAACAGAAGGCCAAACCAGAGAGGAAGGACAGAAAGAAGCCGCCTATTAAAGAGGAGACTCAACCAGCCAAGGACAAACCTAATGAAGACAAACCTAATGAAGACCACAATGATGTAAAGAAGGTGGGGACATTCTACATAACAGCCACATTCTGTAAAGAGATGATTCAGGCTTCCCCCCCCTCACATTTAAAGTCCCAGTCATTATTGCTTCCTGTTTTTTAGAAATGGGGATTAATAGTCCTTCAAACATCACAATGTGTCATAACACTAGGATTACTGGGGTAGTGTTTTGGTGGATGCCCACTTGCGCTTCAGATTTGAAATTTCTATCCTGTCTTGTCTTAACAGAATATTGCCACCTCTAGCAATCCCACCTTTGAAGATAATATTAAAATAAGTACAGAGCTTGCAGGTGAGTTTTGTCTACCTAATGT